>CAUYLG010037134.1:0-102201 GCA_963573385.1 Cacajao melanocephalus | reverse complement strand
CCCTGCCGGGCGCCTGGCGTTGGTGCGCTACTGTATGCCCAAAAAAAAAAAAAAAAAAAAAAAATTTCTTCACATGTATCCCCTGCTGCTTCTCCTCTGGTTGAGCCCTGGCTGATATGGATGTCACTTCTGAGAAGAAGTGATAAAAGACTGTAACTTTCAACTTGCTTGCATTCTCTCCCTGGCTTTTCTGGCATGCCTCTTCTGACATGGAGGGCCACCTTGCAATACCCTGGGGGAACCCTCCAGTAAAGAGCCAGCAAGGAACTGAGGTCCTCCATCCAGCAGCCTGTGAAGAACTTCAGCCTGCCAGTAACCACGTGAGTGAGCCAAGAAGTGGATTCTACTCCAGTTAAGCCTTGAAATGACTATGGCTTCAGCCAACACCTGATTGCAGCATCATGAGAGACTCTAAAGCAGAGGACCCCTGCTGTGCATGACTGGAAACGGTGACATGTTTACTGTTGTTTATAGCCACTAAGTTCTGGGGCATTTTGTTATGCCACAATAGATAACACAGATTGATTCAAACAAATTGATTTTAAAATACAGTGCAAAATGTCATTCTTCCAGATAAATTTTTAGCCACTGACAACACCTCCATATTTCCCAATTCATTATCTTCAGAGAGAAAATCTAATTGGTTCAACACATTTAAATAAGAATCTGGTAACAGGACACTTTAGCCTGATCATGGTCATTGGCTATCATTGGGTCAGGTGCCCATCCCTAGTCTAATCAGCTATGGCCAGGGTGGGGAGGATGCTTGAGACACAGAGCTCTGTGACCGAACCAAAGGCCGATGTTCTGCAAAAGCTGTGAGTAAGACTGTTTCTCTTAGAAGAATTGATGAACCCCAATAGGGAATCATAATGTACATGCCTAACAAATCGCCAGAATCACAGAACTGTGAATACATCAGCCAATGGTGATACTCAAAATATTTAACCAACCATCCAGCAAGGGCACCAACCTATCTGAGTGGTCACTTGGCCAATCAGAATGGATGCTTGTAGTATGTTATGCTGGTGTGTGTGCATGAATACCAGCCCTGATATAAGCCCAGATACCTTCATGCACATTTATTTTCTTCAAGTGCTAAAAATAAAACAGAAATTTCTGTTGCATCTTTCAGATGCATCTGGAAGTACATCTGAAAGATGCAACAGTACTGGATATCTTTCAGAAACGGAACCCGTATAGCAAAATTCTGCTATACCAGATAGCTGTGCTTTCATCATTTTGCGGATAGAAACAGGGTTGTAGGTTAGATTACAGTATGGCAAATACTCCCCTCCTCTCCCACTCCTAGATTCCTGGAAAGAATGTGCTTCCCTGTCTCTTTGATGCTGAGCTTGGTTCTGTGACTTGTTTTGGCCTCATAGTAAGTAGAGCGTGCTATCTTGTCTCTCCACCTGGGTTCGGCCATCCATGTAAGTTGCTTTGGCCGGTGGGATGTTAGCAGATATCATGCAAGACTTGAAACAGGGTTGCACTAGCTTCACAATAGCAAGAACAAGCCTTGAGTAACCTTTTGTTTAAGGAGGAGACAGGCAGAGAAGTACATCCTAGATCTGGCTTGGAGCCAAAGCAGCTGAGTCCTAATTGACCCACAGATATGTAAAAAATAACTAGTAAAAGATCCGGGCTCAGTAGCTCATGCCTGTAATGCCAGCACTTTGGGAGGCCCGGGTGGCTGGATCACCTGGGGTTGGGAGTTGGAGACCAGCCTGACCAACATGGAGAAACCCCGTCTCTACTAAAATAAAAATTAGCTGGGCGTGGTGGCTCATGCCTGTAATCCCAGCTACTTAGGTGTCTGAGGCAAGAGAATTGCTTAAACCCAGGAGGTAGAAGTTGCGATGAGCCAAGATCGTTCCATTGCACTCCAGTCTGGGGAACAAGAGCAAAACTCTGCCTCAAAAAAAAAAAAAATTTTGCTTTTTTAATTTGTTTTTTAATCAGCGCTACTCCAGACAAGATTTTTGTTCAGCCTTTGCTAAGTACGTTCCTCCTGACTGTCACAAGGTTATTATCTTTTTGGCCAAGACAATGTATTTAACTGCAGCCTTGCAGTATAACAGAGAAACTCTTCACAGATAAACAGGAGGCAGTCACAAAGAAATCCTGCATGGCCTGCACCGCACGGCAAACTTCAAGGAGCAAATCCACAGATGTGCCCACTGAAGTTTAAGAGGCAGCTTAACAGATGTACAAAGCTGCGGATCAGAGGGGATATAAAACAGTTAAACTTGCTTAAAGGCACAATGTGTCACCATCTAACAGTTACATGCATCCTAAGCCCCACGGAGGAGAAACATGCGCCGGCCGGTGCTCCTGGCTGTAGGCATGCCAGGAAGATTACAAAAAAGCCATGCTGTGATATGTTGCCCTCCTGCCTGAGAAGCTACTATTAAGCTGAGTATTTACTGCACCTATTCAGACAGGAGCGGCAGAGCCGAGCGCTACCTGTCTTCTGGTTGGATAAATTAGTTGTGGGTGTCACAAGATTATAGCTGCCTATTGTTCTGTCTGTTGAAGGTGGGAAGAGACGGAAGCCCCCGGCCTGCCCTTGTAATGTTTCGTGTGAAATGCAGGAGGCAGCCTCTTTTCTTCCTGAGTTAATGGCAAAACAAGGTCTAGACTGACTGTATTATAGTTTGGGGAGTAATTAAAAAGACAACACATGGCAAAGAGGAGGGGGAATGCTTTTATTTATAGCAGGAGTGTATGTAGAAAGCAACCTGGCAAGATCAAATATGGAAGCCTTGAAAGGTGAGCTCCCCGCCCACTGTACATAAATTGGTGCCGTCATCAGAACAGAAACGGTCGCTAGGCAGTGCAGAAATGATCCTCCATTTGTTCAACTCCTCTCAAAATATTTTTTATATAAATTGTTTTGCCCACACATTTCCATGATATATGGAGCTATGAACTCTAAATTAGTGTTAACAGAAATTGACAAGCTCTTCGTTAAAAAATATCAGCCAGCCAGTCAGCCCCACAGGCTTTATTACGGAAGGAGGATGTGATGAGCACAAGCAGCTTGCTTCACAATTTTACCACATGCAATATAAATAAAAGATTATCTCATCTACTAGTAACCTTACAGATCAAAAGCAAAACAGAAAAGTGACTTTACTGGCATTTATAATTATTTATATTGCCTGAATGGTTTTGTTGTATTTTGACAAATGTAACATTTCTAGTTTTTTGTTACAGGGTAGAAGGGGTGGTGGCCCTACTTTGTGCATCCAGGAAATCACTCCAATTAAAATAGTACACACTTCAGATGGAGACAGTTTCCCCACATGTCACATGAGACCATGTAGATTTATTCTTCAGCAGACATCTGTTGAGTACTTATTGTGTGCAAGCACGATATGGTTGCTTTTTGAAAAACGCCCTTTGTAATACCGTTAATAGGATTTACATTCTTTATATGTCCTGAATTTTATGATTATTTTTCCTTTCCAAAAATGAACCCCAGGCTGGGCATGGTAGCTTACGCCATGAGTAAACATATGTGTGCATGTGTCTTCATAATAGAATGATTTATAATCTTTTGGGTATATACCTAGTAATGGGATTGCTGGGTCAAATGGTATTTCTATTTCTAGATCCTTAAGGAATCTCCACACTGTCTTCCACAATGGTTGAACTAATTTACACTCCTACCAACACTGTAAAAACGTTCTTACTTCTGCACGTCCTCTCCAGCATCTCTTGTCTCCTGATTTTTCAATGATTATCATTGTAACTGGCATGAGATGGCATCTCACTGTGGTTTTTTTGATTTGCATTTCTCTAATGACCAGTGATGATGAACTTTTTTTCATGTTTGTTGTCTGTATAAATGTCTTCTTTTGAGAAGTGTCTGCTCATATCCTTTGTCCACTTTTTGATGGGGTTGTTTTTTTCTTGTAAATTTAAGTTCTTTGTAGATTCTGGATATTAGTACTTTGTCAGATGGATAGATTGCAAAGATCTGCTCCCATTCTGTAGGTTGCCTGTTCACTCTGATGATAGTTTATTTTGCTATGCAGAAGCTCTTTAGTTTAATTAGATCCCATTTGTCTATTTTGGCTTTTGTTGCCATTGCTTTTGGTGTTTTAGTCATGAAGTCCTTGCCCATGGCTATGTCATGAATGGTATTGCCTAGATCGTCTTCTAGGATTTTTTTTTTATGGTTTAGGTCTTCCATGTAAGTCTTTAATCCATATCAAGTTATTTTTTGTACAAGGTGTAAGGAAGGGATCCAGTTCCAGCTTTCTGCATATGGCTAGCCAGTTTCCCAACACCTGGCACAGATGGTTGTAGATGTGTGGTGTTATTGCTGAGGCTCTGTTCTGTTCCATTGATCTACGTGTCTGTTTTGGTACCAGTACCATGCTGTTTTTGTTACTGTAGATTTGTAATATAGTTAAAGTCAGGTAGCATGATGCCTTCAGCTTTGTTCTTTTTGCTTAGAATTGTCTTGGCTGTGCAGACTCTTTTTTGGTTCCATATGAAATTTTAAGTAGTTTTTTTCCAATTCTGCAAAGAAAGTCAGTGGCAGCTTGATGGGAATACCATTGACTCTGTACATTACTTTGGGGAGTATGGCCATTTTCACGATGTTGATTCTTCCTAACCATGAGCATGGAATGTTTTCCCATCTGTTTGTGTCCTCTCTTACATCCTTGAGCAGTGGTTTGTAGTTTTCCTTGAAGAGGTCCTTCACATCCCTTGTTAGTTGCATTTCTAGGTATGTTATTCTATTTGTAGCAATTGTGAATAAGAGTTCACTCATGATTTGGCTCTCTGTCTATTACTGGTGTATAGGAATGCTTGTCATTTTTGTACATCGATTTTGTATCCTGAGACTTTGCTGAAGTTGCTTATGAGCTTAAGGAGATTTTGGGCTGAGATGATGGGGTCTTATACAATCATGTTATCTGCAAACAGAGACAATTTGATTTCGTCTCTTCCTATTTGAATACCCTTTATTTCTTTTTCTTGCCTCATTGCCCTGGCCAAAACTTCCAATAGTATGTTGAATAGGAGAGGTGAGAGAGGGCATCCTTGTCTTGTGCCGGTTTTCAAAGGGAATGCTTCTAGTTTTTGTGCATTCAGTATGATATTGGCTAAAGGTTTGTCATAAATAGCTCTGATTATTTTGAGATACATTCCATCAATACCTAGTTTATTGAGAGTTTTTAGCACGAAGGGCTGTTGAATCTTGTCAAAGGCCTTTTCTGCATCTATTGAGATAATTACGTGGTTTTTGTCTTTGGTTCTGTCTATGTGCATATGTTGGACCTGCCTTGCATGCCAGGGATGAAGCTGACTTGATCATGATGGATAAGCTTTTTGATGCGCTGTTGGATTTGTTTGCCGGTATTTTATTGAGAAATTTTGCATCAATGTTCATCCTGGATATTGGTCTGAAATTTTGTTTTTAGTTGTGTCTCTGCCAGGTTTTTGTATAAGGATGATGTTGGTCTCATAAAATGAGTTAGGTTGGATACCCTCTTTTTGTATTGTTTGGAATAGTTTCAGAAGGAATGGTACCATTCTACCAGTGTACCTCTGGTACAATTCGGCCATGAATCCATCTGGTCCTGGACTTTTTTTGGTTGGTAGGCTACTAATTGCTGCCTCAATTTCAGACTTGTTATTGGTCTCTTCAGGGATTCAACTTCTTCCTAGTTTAATCTCGGGAAAGTATAAGTGTCCAGGAATTTATCCATTTCTTCTAGATTTTCTGGTTTATTTGCATAAAGGCATTTGAGGTATACTCTGATGGTAGTTTGTATTTCTGTGATATTGATGGTGATACCCCCTTTATCATTTTTTATTACAACTGTTCGATTCTTCTCTCTTTTCTTCTTTATTAGTCTGGCTAGTGGTCTATCTATTCTGTTGACCTTTTCAAAAACTAGCTCCTGGATTTATTGATTTTTTTGAATTTTTTTTGTGTCTCTCCTTCGGTTCTGTTCTGATCTTAGTTATTTCTTGTCTTCTGCTAGCTTTTGAATTTGTTTGATATTGCTCCTCTAGTTCTTTTAATTGTGACGTTAGGGTGTCAAATTTTTTATCTTTCCTCATTTCTCCTGTGGGCATTTAGTGCTAAAAATTTCCCTCTATACACTGTTTTAAATGTGTCCCAGAGATTCTGGCACATTGTGACTTCTTTCTCATTGGTTTCAAAGAACCTCTTTATTTCTGCCTTCATTTCATTATTTCTCCATTAGTCATTCAGGAGCCAGTTGTTCAGTTTCCTTGTAGTTGCGCGGTTTTGAGTTTCTTCATCCTGAATTCTAATTTGATTACCCTGTGGTCTGAGAGACTGTTTGTTATGATTTCTGTTCTTTTGGATTTGCTGAGGAGTGTTTTACTTCCAACTATGTGGTCAACTTTAGAATAAGTGTGATGTGGTACTGAGAAGAATGTATATTCTGTGGATTTGGGATGAAGCATTCTGTAGATGTCTATTAGGTCCACTTGGTCCAGATCTGAGTTCAAGTCCTGGATATCCTTGTTAATTTTCTGTTTTGTTGATCTGATATTGACAGTGGGGTGTTAAAGTCTCCCACTATTACTGTGTGGGAGCTGAAGTCTCTTTGTAGGTCATTAAGAACTTGCTTTATTTATCTGGGTGCTCCTGTATTTGGTGCATATATATTTAGGATCATTAGCTCTTCTTGTTGTATTGATCCCTTTACCATTATGTAGTGCCCTTCTTTGTCTCTTTTGATCTTTGTTGGTTTAAAGTCTGTTTTATCAGAGACTAGTACTGCAACCCCTGCTTTTTCTTTGCTCTCCATTTGCTTGGTAAATCTTCCTCTGTCCCTTTATTTTGAGCCTATGTGTGTCTTTGCACGTGAAATGGGTCTCCTGGATATAGCACACCAATGGGTCTTGACTTTTTATCTAACTTGCCAGTCTGTGTCTTTTGATTGGGGCATTTACATTTAAGGTTAATATTGTTATGTGTGAATTTGATCCTGCCATTTTGATGCTAGCTGGTTGTTTTGCCCATTAGTTGATGTAGTTTCTCCATAGTGTCGATGGACTTTATAATTTGGTATGTTTTTGCAGTGGCAGGTACTGGTTTTCCTTTCCATATTTAGTGCTTCCTTCAGGAGCTCTTGTAAGGAAGGCCTGGTGGTGACAGAATCTCTCAGAGGTTACTTGTCCATAAAGGATTTTATCTCTCCTTTGCTTATGAAGGTTAGTTTGGTTGGATATGAAATTCTATGTTGAAAAATTCTTTTCTTTAAGGATGTTGACTATTGGCCCTCACTCTCTTCTGGCTTGTAGGGTTTCTGCTGAGAGATCCACTGAGTCTGATGGGCTTCTTTTTGTGGGTAACCCAGCCTTTCTTTCTGGCTGCCTTTAGCATTTTTTCCTTCATTTCAACCCTGGTGAATCTAACAGTTTTGTGTCTTGGTGCTGCTCTTCTCAAGGAATATCTTTGTGGTGTTCTCTGTATTTCCTGAATTTGAATGTTGACCTACCTTGCTAGGTTGTGGATGTTCTCCTGGATAACATCCTGAAGAGTGTTTTCCAACTTGGTTTCACTCTCCCCGTCACTTTCAGGTACACCAATCAAACATAGATTTTATCCTTTCACATAATCCCATATTTCTTGGAGGCTTAGTTCATTTCTTTTCACTCTTTTTTTCTAATCTTGCCTTCTCACTTTATTTCATTGAGTGGATCTTCAATCTCTGATATCCTTTCTTCTGCTTGATCAGTTTGGCTGTTGAAACTTGTATATGCTTCACAAAGTTCTTGTGCTGTGTTTTTCAGCTGCATCAACTTGTTTCTGTTCTTCTCCATGCTGGTTATTCTAGTTAGCATTTTAGCTAGCCTTTTTTCAAGGTTCTTAGCTTCCTTGCATTAGGTTAGAACATGCTCCTTTAGCTCAGAGAAGTTTGTTATTACCCACCTTCTGAAGTCTGCTTCTGGCAATTTGTAAAACTGATTCTCCATCCAGTTTTTTTCCCTTGCTGGTGAGGAGTTGTGATCCCTTGGAGGAGAAGAACCATCCTGGTTTTTGGAGATTTCAGCCTTTTTGCACTGGTTTCTTCCCATCTTTGTGAATGTATTTACCTTTGGTCTTTGAAGTTGGTGATCTGTGAATGGGGTCTCTTAGTGGATGTCCCTCCTGTTAATGTTGAAACCATTTCTTACTGTTTGTTAGTTTTCCTCCTAACAGTCAGGCCTCTATGCTGCAGGTCTGCTGGAGTTTGCTAGAGGTCCACTTCAGACCCTGCTTTCCTGGGAATGACCTGCAGGTGCTGCAGAACAGCAAAGATGGCTGCCTGTTCCACCACTGGTAGCTTCATCCCAGAAGGGTACCCACCAGATACCAGAGTTCTCATGTATGAGGTGTCTCCCAGTCAGGATACACAGGAGTTAGGAAGCCTCTTGAGATGGCAGTCTGTCCCTTAACAGAACTCGAGTGCTGTGCTGGGAGATCCGTTGCTCCATTCAGAGCTGCCGGGCAGGGAAGTTTAAGTCTGTTGAAGCTGAACCCACAACCACCCCTTTTCCCAGGTGCTCTGTCCCTCTAAGGTAGGGGCTTTATTTATAAGGCCCTGATGGGCTGCTGCCTTTTTTCAGAGATGCCCTGCCCAGCAAGAAGGGAGTCTAGTGACAGTCTGCCTGCAGAGGCCTTGCTGAGTTGCTGTAGCTACACCCAGCTGCTGTGTAAACTTCCTGGCAACTTTGTTTACACAGGCAAGGTGAAAACTGCCTACCTGAGCCTCAGCAGTGGCAGATGCCCCTCCCCACACCAAACTGAACATCCCAGGTCAAGCTGAAACTGCTGTGCTGGCTATGAGAATTTCAAGCCAGTGGATCTTAGCTTGCTGGTCATGGGGTTGGGACCCTCTGAACCAGATCACTTGGCTCCGTGGCTTCAGTCCCCTTTTGCAGGGGAATGAGCAGTTCTGTCTCACTCGCATTCCAGCCAGCACTAGGGTATAAGAAAGAAAAAAAAAACTACTGCAGCTAAGACAGCCACCCAGTTTTGTGCTGGAAACCCAGGACACTGGTGTTGTAGGCACCAGAGGGAATCTCTCCTTTTCTGCAGGTTATGAAGACCATGGGAAAAGCATAGTATCTGAGCCAGAGTGCCAGGGTGTCAGGAAAAGTCCCTAATGGCTTCCCTAGGCTAGGAGAGGAAGTTCTCTGTCCCCTTGTGCTTCCCAGGCGAGGCGACGCTCCACCTTGCTTGCCTGCCACTTGTTGTATTCTTTTCCTGTCGTTATGTCATCCACTTTTGGTTGGGCTGCACCCACTGTCTAACCGGTCCCAGTGAGATGAACCTGGTACCTCAGTTGGAAATGCAGTGATCACTCACCTTCTGTGTCACTCTTACTGGGAACTGTGCTCTGGAGATGTTCCTATTTGGCCATCTTGGTAGAAAATCCTATTTTATCTTAATGTTCTTTGTTTATACTGTTAGATTTACTCTGGTCCATATTGATTTTTCAGTATTAAAATGATTAACATGCAGCTACTAAAGATGAGAAGATTACATCACAGGTTTTTGGATGTAAATTTGCTTAGCCTTTACTTTCTGGCTGATTTCACACTTACCCTCCCAACTTACGTTACTTAAGTTTTGTCTCCATTTTTAGGGCATCTAATCCTTATTTTCTGTTAAGTAATTTTAACCACACATTTGTTTTTGTCTTAGCACTGATGCAGTTGGGGTTCCTGTAGGTTCCTTTTCTCTTGTTTCTTGATTGAAGTTTGGCCTCTAGGATATTCCTCAACAGGAGATTAAGAGTATATTCTCTGGATTCTTGGATATTCAAAAGTATTTGACTCTTTTTCTTATACCCAAATAACATATTTAGATTGCACATTCCTTCCCTTAAGATGTTGTAGGTGTTACTTCACTGACTTCAGCATTGATTGCTGCTGCAGAGAACTCTGGGGCCAGCACACTCTTTTATCTTTTATAAATGACTCTGCCTACATCCCAAAAAATGTTGAGTTGTTGTTTTGAAGTCCAGTAACTTTCCTATGATACGTCTCAGTTGGCTGTTCTGAGCCAATTTCCTTAGAATATAGTGTACTCTTTCTTATGTAGATACAAGTCTTGTTTCATTTGGGGGGAGTTTTAAAAACTATAGTTATAATTCAACACTTTATTCTTAAGCAACCTGAAACGTGTGTATGTATAATCTCCTTTTGCTTATCTTCCTATCTTCTTCCTTTTAATCTTTTTAACTCTTTCATTATTGCTTCATTTGTCTTCAATTTTTACTTCATTTCTCTTGTCTTTTCCTCATTTCGTTTTCTTCTTTTTCTTTTCTTTCTTTGAGGCAGGGTCTCGCTCTGTCACCCAGGCTGGAGTACAGTAGCATAATCGCAGCTTGCTGTAAACTCGAGCACCTGGGAGAAAACAACCCTTCTGCTTCAGCCTCTCAAGCAGCTGTGACTGCAGGTGTGCACTACCACACCTGGCTAATTTTTTAAAAAAAGTTTTTTTGAATTTTTTGTAGAGATGGAGTTTCACTGTGTTGGCCAGGCTGGTCTTGAAGTCCTGGGCTCAAGTGAGCCTCCCGCCTTGGCCTCCCAAAGTGCTGAGATTACAGGTGTGAACCACCATACCTGGCCTATGCTTTGTGTTCCCTGCTATGTTTTTAGTGGCATCTAGTCATCCTGGTGCTTCTTCCAATTTCTGTTTCATTCCTGTCATGCTTTTAGTTTTTTCCTTCAGTCTTTCTCCTGAGTTCTGCTAGATCACATTTCACCTGCCCCTCTGTTGCCTCATGATCTTTCTCTTGAGCTTTTTATTTTTTTGAGATAGGGTCTCACTTTGTCACCAAGGTTGGAGTGCAGTGTTGTGATCACAGCTCACAACTTTGACCTCCTGAGCTCAAGCTGTCCTCTTGAGTAGCTGGTACCACAGGCACAGACCAGCTAATTGTTAGTTGTTTTTTAATTTTTTTTGTAGAGATGGGGTCTCAACATGTTGCCCAAGCTGGTTTCAAACTCCTGGGCTCAAGCAGTTCTCTCACGTTGGATTCTCAAAGTGCTAGGATTACAGGTGTGAGCCACTGTGCCTGGCTTCTTTTGACTTCTTGTATCTCTGATTCATGTTCTTTCTTCATAGAATCAGTTGCTTCATGTTTTAAATTAAATAGCAAAAGTTTGGGTCATAATTTTCATCTACCTTATGGAGATACTTTTCTGGTGCTTGCCTACTACTTGTTTTATTCTTGTCATTACTTCAGGAAAAGAATATAATGGTTTCTTTTTGACTTTTCATCTGTGTAAGATGACTCTTTCCTGGATCCGTTATTTGCAAAAGGTCATGTTGGGGAAGAACCAGAGCCAACTAAAACTAGTCTTATGTTTCGGAGTTTGCTGTGTAAGTTGGTTTCTCTTGAGTTAATGGAGTGGAGTACCTATCTATGAGTTTTTTTCTAAAGCCAAGTTACTTTTCTCCCCTCTCACAGAGATAGCTGTTTCCTGCAAGTATGACTTGTGTCTGTGATTTCTGTTTTAGCCTTACTTTTGCGTTTTCTGGAATAAAACCAGGTATAAGGGTATTCCTACTGCCAGGATGTACACTCTGTTTCTCCTGTTGCACACCAATGGTAAGTGCTGCACCTCAGGGTACACCCCTGCCTTTGAGAAGTGTATTTTATCTTTTTCCAAAATCCATGCAGCAATGTCGTCTCTCTTCATCCATTCCTAAATCATCTCCACTATTTTGGTAACGTTTCCACTTATTTTATAGTCTGATGGTCTAGCTATTTTTGTTTTATCAGAAGTGGAGTTTGTATTTCTTTCTCTCTCATTCTCCTTATTGCTTTTGAGTAGTTTCCACAAAGAAAAAGAAGACCTGACTTTATGTTTCTATCTAGAAACCCGAAGTTTGTTCTATCCTTTTAAATTGAGTATTATTTGGATACGTTTTATAATGCTCATCATATATTAAAACATGCATAAAATTTATGTATACATATCTGATATTTATATATAAATTTGTAATATATACTCTATCAGATTGTATGTGCCCTCCAAATTTTTATTTATAATTGGCCAAAAAAGTTTAGAGAGTACTGAAGTCAAGAAAATTGAGTGTATTAAATGCTATTCTAAAAATAGATAAGACTGCTTGTCCAGAGAAAAGTAACATCTTCTTCTTGTAATAAGCCTAGATAATTATCACATACTATTTCAGCAGTGTGCACTGTGGGGGGAAAATGGTTTGAGAAGTAATATCTGAAAGGAAAGTAATAATAACCTACTTTTGATAGTTTTGCAGTTAGACAGTATAATGTTTTACAAAGCACTTCACATATTTGATTTGATCTTCCAAATGACCCATTAAAGAAGGTATCATTATGTCCTTTTCAGAAATACAAAAAGTGAGACTCACAGAGGTTAAGTGATTCACTAAAGGCTACACAGCTGAATGTCACACCCTGGTCACTGGAGTCTTCAATCATTGCTTGAAATTCAGGGAGTGATAATGTCTCTTGGTGGGTTGTGGACCCATACAAAGCAAATTCTATACTTAAGAAGCTGCCAAGTCACAGAACTTTCCTGATAAAAACACATTAATCCTGAATTCTTTTTATTTTAAATCAGATAAAAGCAGAGAAATATGCCAATTTTTTCAAATACTTGAGATAATCTTTTAAAAATTTCCTAGATTGGCTCCACAGCCCAAAGAAAAGAGGAGAAACATTTGCCCTTTAGTTTATTTGATCAGTGTATTCAGGGCAGGTAACTAAACTCAAAGAGGACTTTAGAATGAGATAGTACATATTTTATTTTTAACTTATTCAGTGTTCAGATGACCAGTGGCTTGGGATCAAGTCAATTACTATTTGAGAGTACATCAAATAACCATCAGTTAAAATGTCAGAATAGCTTCATTCTTTTGAAATAAACTGCCTCTTCCATAATTTATTCTGATGCTTGGTGGCCAGATGCTATGCAATAAAATAATTAAAATTTCTATCACTTTTAAATGTAGCTTAGGCATAACCAAGTGGGTAGTATTTTATTGATTTATTAATACAGTCAGAATGCGTGTGTGTGTGTGTGTGTGTGTGTGTTGGGGAAGACATGAGACAATTGTGAATAGATTAACTGTGCTCAAATAGAATTTAAAAAAAGAAAAACTGTGCTCAAAGATTTCAAAAGATGTATAAAGAATATTTTTGGCTGGGCACGGTGGCTTATTCCTGTTGATATTTTGGGAGGCCAAGACAAGCAGATCACCTGAGGTCAGGAGTTTGAGACAAGCTTAGCCAACATGGTAAAACCCCATCTCTACTAAAAATTCAAAAAATTAGCTGTCTTGGTGGTGCAGACCTGTGGCCCCAGCTACTTGGGAGATTGTGGCAGGAGAATAACTTGAACCTGGGAAGTGGAGGTTACAGTGAGCCAGACCATGTAACAACCATGACCAATTGCTTTTATTAATTTATGAACTCATGACTATTTGAATAAGATTATTTGTCCGATGAGTACAAGAGCTCCAATCACTGATGGCAGACAGATTTTCTCCAATAAACATTTTAGTAATAATATTGCAGATTCTAGGCTTTGAATTAGCTGGATATCTCTCCTTGACAAATACTCCTTTCTAAAAAGTGTTCACTTTTTACTGTTAAAAGAAATATCTAAGCAAAACTACAAGAAGGAAGAAAGAAGAGAAAAAGGGAGAAAGGAAAGAAGGAAGATTCCATTGGGAAATATATATCTACGTATGTAGGGTTTCATGTGAAACTAAACACTCTTCCTAAAGTTGGGAAG
The DNA here is from genome assembly GCA_963573385.1 of Cacajao melanocephalus. Lineage (NCBI taxonomy): Eukaryota > Metazoa > Chordata > Mammalia > Primates > Pitheciidae > Cacajao > Cacajao melanocephalus. The sequence continues at coordinate 88,416 of CAUYLG010037134.1, read as the reverse complement.
AGGTTTTTTAAATATGAAACTATAACCCTGCTGTCTGCACCTAATTCTACAGGCTCTAAAAATGGCTAATTAAAACTTAACTGTATTACTTAGTTAATTCAGCTGACAACCCTAGGGAATATTTTGGCGGTTAATTATATACATTGACAATTTTTACATGGTGGGTATAAATTTACAGTGACACAGGTATAAAATCCCACCCCAGCAACCAAATTTTTACAGGTCCAGATTAATCTTAATCAGCAGTAAGAAGTGTAATTGGGCTAGTTTGATTAGTGATTATTCCCATAGTGCTTCAAAAAGTTTGTCATTCTTATGAATTGTTTTTCTGCAGCAATGCAATCTGCCAAAAGATGTGTATTTCTAGGGAGGACACTGGACACTGATGAATAAATATGAACTTTCTCTCTCTTTATCTCTCACACACATACAAACATACACTTTAAAGTTAGATTTCTACTCCCTTCAAGTTTATTCAATGTCAGACTCTTAATAAGTGATTATACTAAGCCCAAGAACTTGCTAGATTAAAAATATGGCAGAGAAATTTACAGCAAGTTCCTATTTATTCACCATAGTGTCCTCCCTAGAAATACACGTCTTTTTGCAGATTGTATTGCTACAGAAAAATAATTTATAAGAATGACAAGCTCTTTCACACACACACACACATACACACACACAAAAGAATGACACACTCTTTGAAGCACTGTAGGAATAATCACTAATCAAACTAGCCCAATTACATTTCTTATTATTGATGAAGGAGACAAGACTTCAAAGATCTTTAACAATTAAAGAGAGAACTGAATCAGGTCCCAAAATACACTGGACTCTGGAGCCAGATTAGTGTGAGTTCTTGAGTTTCAAGGAGGAAGTTAGTCTGTGGCGATGGAAAGCATTAAACATTTGAGTGACTACGACATGATGTGATGAGTGCTATGGTGGAGTCAGGTACCCAGACATGGGAAATACAAAGCAAGCAATGTGTAACTCATGCCAGGGGAGACAGGGAAGGCTTTACTAAGAGCATGGCAACTGCGATTAGTTTTTTTTATTGCTATACTTTAAGTCCTGGGGTACATGTGCAGAACATGCAGGTTTGTTACATAGGCATACACAGGCCATGGTGGTTTGCTGCATCTATCACCCCATCATCTACATTAGGTATTTCTCCTGATGCTATCCCTCCCCTAGCCCCACACTCCCATACTGTCCCTGCCCTAGCCCCTCATCCCCAACAGACCCCAGTGTGTGACATTCCCCTCCCTGTGTCCATCTGTTCTCATTATTCAACACCCACTTATAAGTGAGAGCATGTGGTGTTTGGTTTTCTGTTCTTGTTTCAGTTTACTGAGAATGATGGTCTCCAGCTTCATCCATGTCCCTGCAAAGGACATGAACTCATCCTTTTTCATGGCTGCATAGTATTCCATGGTGTATATGTGCCACATTTTCTTTATCCAGTCTGTCATTGATGGGCATTTGGGTTGGTTCCACGTCTTTGCTATTGTGAACAGTGCCGCAGTAAACATACGTGTGCATGTGTCTTCATAATAGAGTGATTTATAATCCTTTGGGTAGATACCCAGTAATGAGATTGCTGGGTCAAATGGTATTTCTATTTCTAGATCCTTGAGGAATTGCCACACTCTTTTCCACAATGTCTGAACTAATTTACACTCCCACCAACAGTGTAAAAGTGTTCCTATTTCTCCACATCCTCTCCAGCATCTGTTGTCTCCTGATTTTTTAATGATCGCCATTCTAACTGGCTTGAGATGGTATCTCAATGTGGTTTTGATGTGCATTTCTCTAATGATCAGTGATGATGAGCTGTCTTTTGTATGTTTGTTGAGATTAGTTTTAAAAGACAAAGGGTTTGTCAAGAAGAAAAAGGAGGGCAGAGTGCTCAAGGCAAAGGCCGACAGCATTTTAAAGGACTGAGAAGTTTGGACTTTGCTTGCAAATTACTGGGGCCATGAAAGTTGTTCAGTAAGAGGAGGGCATGGTCAGAGTTGAGTTTTGGAAAGACTCTGTGAATGTGGAATCCAGAGAAGGATTATATCACAGACAGGAGGATGACTTCACAAGTGTCACAAATGACAGGACCAGAACTAAAGCAGTTGCTGCAGAGGCGAAGGCCAGGAGATCTTGCCACTGCATAAACCTAGACTAGGGACTTTTTTCTTTTAACTGGTTTTGAACAGTTGTTTTGGAAGGAACAGCAGGAGAGATTATAAGTGGTTGCTTTCTCCCAAATTATGGAAGATTACTCCTTGTCACCATCTACTTTGCAGGTTTTATAGTTACCAAGCCAAATCAATAAATATTTATGGAGCAAGACACCTATGCTCACTCCTGGGAAGATTCTATTTCTGTGTTGTGCAAACTCCATTTCAGCCATTTGGAATGGGAATTAGAAGTTGCCTGCACCAGTAAGCATCCTGCATAGGCAAAGCAGTCATTTATGTAGTCAGTGTGGGAGAGGAGAAAAAAATTACTGTGTTTTTCGTTACCCAGTGAATTCCATCCATCTGCCCCTTACCGGTGAATTAAGTGTAAATAAATAAATACAACTAAGTTCACTGGTAATCTTTAGTACCTTCCGTTAATCAGAGTAATAAGGGTTTTTTTTTTTTCTGGGGGCTTCACTGATTCTGTAGAAAGAAAAATGGTGACAAGAGGTCAGTTTAGCTACAACCCTATGACACTTTGTCAATATGGTATTGGCAATTCAGTTATGGTGAAAAATAAGGGCATTGTTTAACTGTTAGGAGTTAGTAAATAGATTATTTATTATGTTGTCTGTCATCAGTCAGAACGCAAGCTGCCAATAAGACACCAGCTGCCTGAATCATTTTCCTGCAAAAGCATAAAACAATTTGCTTGCATGCTTTCTCTCTCTCTCTCTCTTTCTCTCTCTCTCTCTCTCTCTCTCCCCACCTCCCTCCTCCCTCCCCCTCCCTCCCCGTCCCTCCCCCTCCCTCCCTGTGTGTGTGTGATTGCATGTGCGTGTGAGTGTTAGAAAATGTTATATTATTTAAGGTTGATGAATGTAGGAATTTATTAACAGGAAATGAAAACTGACAGGTATTTAACATTTAATGTGAAATCTACTATAACATAAAAAACTCAAAATAATACTAACTGTTTTAATTGTCCATGGTAATTAAACTGTCACTATGGTCATTAAAAAGATAGTGAATAGTAAGTTATTGACACAAGCTCTTCAAATAAAATGGGCTCATTTTAAACCTAAATTTAACTTAAATTGAATGATTGCCTGCCTCTCTCTCTCTCTCTCTCTCTCTCTCTCTCTCTCTCACTATTTAATTTTTCTTAGTGTCAGCATCAAAATCTGTTTTTATCTGTGTTTAGCAGGGATACACCTAAAGTCACTGAGTCAGCATGTGGTAATAAAAATTCCTGCTAATAAAATCTTTAACTTCAATACAGAGAAAGGTTTATCAAATACGGGACTTAGTAAGAGAACTGTAGGTTAGCTATTTGGGAAGTACATGTGTGGGTTTGTGTGGGGGTGTGTATTTGTCTCACATCATACACTTAAATAAATTCTAGAGGGATTCAAATTAAAATTTGTAATCAAACACAGAATGTTAAAAATAAGTATGTATCAAATATCTTAAGGAGAAAGAAAATGCCTGGATTTGGAATTTTGTATTAATATGTATCCTCTCCTCTTCTATCTTCACTTCCCATTCATTCCCATTGTATACTTTTCATCCAGATAATGATGGCAGCGGCAGGCCATCTGGAGTGGCCGCTGCCTTTATGCCAGCTGCAGCAGGGAGACACGGCAGGGGCTCCACGCTCCATGGAGCCCGAGAGCCAGGGACAACTGGGAGCTCCTCCCCTTCCGAGTTGGGGTGGGAGCTTTCTGGGTGCCGCTGCAGCCACCCAAGCCACTGCTGCAAACATGAGCATCCCTGTGCTTTTGGGGTCTGGGAGCAGGTGGGAGCCCCACCCTCCCAGGCACAGCTGCAGCCGCACAAACTGTGACTGCAGACCTAGACATCTCTCCACTCTTGGGAGCCCAGAAAGCCTCCCCTGCCACCCCCTCCCAACCCTGGCAGGTTGGAGGTGCCTGCTCCAGCTGCCTAGCTTCTCCCTGATGTCGGTGCCCACTCTGATCTCAGGGCCAACCCCGGGCGCTGTCACAGCCTTGCCAAGTATGCACACACGGCAGTGCTGACATGCCAGCCCCCTGCTGTCTTGATCTGCTACAGCCGTTGCTCATGAGAATAAGGAATAAAGCAAAGAGGGGCCTGAGAGCAGCTAGGACTGGCTTGCAGGCACCCATTGGCACCTATGGCCTGGGCTCCATGGACACAGCAGGAGGTAGACAGGTTTCTGGGTGGAAGAGGGAAGGTCCCTGGTGAGGCCCTACCTTCAGGCCAAGGAGGCCTGAAGGCTGGGGGTAGGGCTGCCACTCCCACCAGTAGGAACTTGTGGTGCCTTTTTTAGGCCCACCCATGGCCGCCCATGGACCAATCAGTATGCACTTCCTCCCCTCGACCAATCAGTATGCACTTCCTCCCCTCTGAGGCCCATAAAAAGCCCTGGGCTCAGCCAGAGCCGCAGTCATTCAGAGGATGAGCTGGAGAGAAAAGCCACCTACTCCAGGCCTCCTCTCTGCTGAGAGTTGCGGATGTCAGGACAACCAGCTACAGAGAGGAGCCACCCCCTCTAGGGCCTCCTTCCTGCTGAAAGCTGCAGAGATGACAGGACAACCTACCTGCAGAGAGGAGCTTCCTACTCCAGGGTCTCGTCTTTGCTAGGAGCTGAACACTCACGGACACTCTGGCTGCAGAAAGGAGCAGGGCTTCCCACTGAGGATCTCCTCTATTACTCAGTGAAGCTCCTCTTCATCTTACGTAACCTTCACTTGTCTGCGTACCTCATTCTTCCTGGGTGCAGGGCAAAAGTTCAGGACCCCTTGAATGGTGGGGCTAAAAGAGCTGTAACACATACATACCTGAAACATGCTCCTTGCTTGTCCTGTTGTGGGTGAAGAGGAGAGAAGTGTTGGAGCCCTTTGGGGAGCCCAGACCTGGGAGCTCCCAGAGCCAGGGCTGTGACTCCCTCTTTGGTTCATGGCATCTCCAAGGTTCCAGGTCTACCATATTCCCCAGTGTCAGCCCGGGAAGCTGCTTGCAGCGAGCCTGATCCAGCCACAGGCTCACAGAGAGCTTGCACTCACACCAGCACCTCGCACTGCCTGCCTGGCAGCAGCCACCATGTGTGACTGCATAGTGACCAGACCCTATGCTCACTCACACGCCCCTTGCCACTTCACGCCTGATTCACAGTCTCCTTTGAAGGGATGGGATCCAGGCCAGTAGTGTGATCTGAGTGCAGCCTGATAGACCAAGTGGGTGGAACAAGCGCAGGGGACCCAAGCAAAACTCGGGCAAAGATGCCACTAGCTACAGGTTTCCAGCCAGAAAAGTGACACCCCAAGGATTCCATAACAATAACAATTTCAAATGCCCTGTGAACACCAAGCTGGTTCATAGTTGCTTCTCTCTAGAACACTTTCAGCTCTTATTTGGCTAGCTAATGTGCATTCATCCTTCAAGCCTTGCTTCATGTGCCATCGTCTCTAGGAAGCCAGGCTTGTCATCTCTTCCAGGTACCATCCCATCTCTGCCTGCTGGAAGTTGGGATCAGGAGTCAGCATTTCCTAGTTCCCTGAACCTATCACACTACACCAAATCATCATAATGTATTGACTAGTCCTTCCTTTCTCCACTGATCAGCCTTATCAGTTCTGTAATATATTAAAGTTCTGTATGTAAGTAGGGATAGTTCTGTTCCACTGGTTGATTTGCCTATCACTGTGTTAAATACTACACTGCACGAATTGTCATAGTTTATGATAAGTTCCTTTGGTTTTGAGACAGGGTCTCACTCTGTCACCCAGGTTAGAGTGCAGTGGTGGAATCATGGCTCACTGTAGCCTTGACTTTTCCAGGCTTAGGTGATCCTCCCTCCTCAGCCTCCTGAGTAGCTGGGACTACAAGTGGACAGCATCCCACCTGAGTAATATTTTGTATTTTTTTTTGGTAGAAAAAAAGTGTGCTATTTTGCCCAGGTTGGTCTCAAACTCCTGGCCTCAAGTGACCTGCCTACCTCAGTCTCCCACAGTGCTGAGATTACAGGAGTGAGCCACCGTGCCCAGCCTAATAAGTCTTTATGGGGCAAATCCTTCTCTTTATTTTTCTTTTTAATATGTGTATTAATCCATTCTCATGCTGTTAATAAAGACATACTGGAGACCAGGTAATTTATAAAGGAAAAAGGTTTAAGGGACTCACAGTTCCACATGGCTGGGGAAGTCTCAGAATCCCGGCAGATGACAAAAGAGCAAAGGGACATCTTACATGGCAGCAGGCAAGAGGGCATGTGCAGGGGAACTCCTCTTTATAAAACCATCAGATCTCATGAGACTTACTCACTATCATGAGAAAAGCATGAGAAAAACCTGTCCCCATAATTCAGTTACCTCCCACTAGGTCCCTCCCCCAACACATGGGGATTATTAAAATTCAAGGTGAGATTTGGATGGGAATGCAGAGCCAAACCATATTATTCTACCCCTACCCCTTCCCAAATCTCTCATGACCTCACCTTTCAAAACAAATCATGTCTTCCCAAGAGTCTGCCAAAGTCTTAACCCATTTCAGCTTTAACTCAAAAGTCCGCAGTCCAAAGTCTCACGTGAGACAAGGCAAGTCCCTTCTGCCAATGAGCCTGTGAAATCGAGTTAGTTACTTCCTAGATACAATGGGGGTAGAAGCATTGGGTAAATACACCCATTCCAAATGGAAGAAGTTGGTCAAAATAAAGGGGGTACAAGTCCCATGCAAATCCTAAATCCAATAGGGCAGTCATTAAACCTTAAAGTTCCAAAATGATCTATGACTCCATGTCTCACATCTAGGTCACACTGATATGAGAGGTAGGCTCACATAGCCTTGGGCAGTTCTGCTCCTTTGGCTATAGGGTACAACCCCTCTCCTGGCTGCTATCATGGGCTGGCATTGAGTGTCTGCAGCTTTTCCAGGTGTACAGTGGAAGCTGTTAGTGGACCTATCATTCTGGGGTCTGAAGGATAGTGGCCCTCTTCTAACAGCTCTATTAGGCCATGCCCCAGTGGACTCTGTGCGGGGCCTCCAACTCTACCTTTCCCTTCCACACTGCTCTCACAGAGGATATTCATGAGGGCTCCACCCTGCATAAGACTTCTGCCTGGACATCCAAGTGTTTACATACATTTGAAATCTAGGCAGAGGTTCCCAAACCTCAGTTTTTGATTTCTGTGCACCTGCAGGCTCAATACCACATGGAAGCTGCCAAAGTTTGGGGCTTGCACCCTCTGAAGCCATGACCCAAGCTGTACCTTGGCCCATTTTAGACTTGGCTAGAGCTGCTGGGATGCAGGACACCAAGTCCCTAGGCTGCATACAGCATGAGGGCCCTGGGCCCAGCCCACAAAACCATTTTTCCTCCTAGGACTCCAGTCCTGTGATGGGAGAAGCTGCTGGGAAGGTCTCTGACATGCCCTGAAGACATTTTCCTCATTATCTTGGTGATTAACATTTGCCCCTCATTACTCATACAAATTTCTGCAGCCAACTTGAATTTCTCCTCAAAAAAGGGTTTTTCTTTTCTATCACATCATCAGGCTGCAAATTTTCTGAACTTTTATGCTCTGCTTCCCTTTAAACATAAGTTCCAATTTCAAACCATATCTTTGTGAAACCTAAAACTAAATGCTTTTAACTGCATCCAAGTCACATCTTGAATACTTTGCTGCTTACAGCTTTCTTCTACCTGACACCATAAATCATCTCCTTCAAGTTCAAAGTTCCACAGATCTCTAGGAGGGGCAAAATGCCACCAAGTCTCTTTGGTAAAACATAGCAAGAGTCACCTTTGCTCCAGTTCCCAACAATTTCCTCATTTCCATCTGAGACCACCTCAGCCTGGACTTCATTATTCATATCACTATCAACATTTTGGTCAAAGACGTTTGACAAGTTTCTAGGAAGTTCCAAACTTTCCTACAATTTCCTGTCTTCCTTTGAATCCTCCAAACTGTTTCAACCTCTGCCTGTTACCCAGTTCCAAAGTCGCTTCCACATTTTTGGGTATCTTTACAGCAGCACCGCACTCTACTGGTACAAATTTACTGTATTACTCTGTTCTCATCCTGCTAATAAAGACATACCTGAGATGGAGTAATTTATAAAGGAAAGAGCTTTTAAGGGACTCACAGTTCCACATGGCTGGGGAGGCCTCACAATCATGGTGGAAGATGAAAGAAGAGCAAAGTGACGTATTACGTGGTGGCAAGCAAGTGGGCATGTGCAGGGGAACTCCCCTGTATAAAACCATCAGGTCTCATGACACTTATTCACTATTCATGAGAACAACATGGGAAAAACTCACCCCCATGATTTAGTTACCACCAGGCTCCCCCAAGTGACACATAGGGATTATTACAATTCAAGGTGAGATTTGGATGGGGGGCACAGAGCCAAACAACATCAATATCTTTGTGATATTGAGCATTCCTGTCCTTGAACGTAGAATATCTCTCCATTTATTTAGATCTAATGTTTTAATTATCTGTATATTAATATTGCTAATATATTCCTAGATTTATTCCTAAGTACTGGATAGGGTTGTTTGTTGTTGTTTTACTATTGTAAATAGAATCTTTTCTCAAAGTATGGTTTCTATTTGTTGATATATAGAAAGGTTATTGATTTTTGTACACTGTTTCCTACAACCTTGCTAAAATCTCTTATTTCTAATATTTAGTCAATTCTTTAGGTTAACCTGGGCAACCAGTTGTATAATCCATAAATAATTTTCATTTCTCCCTTTCCATCCTTATCCACTAAGTTTCTTTTCTTTGTCTTTCTCTGCTGGCTAAGACCCCCAGTACTATCTATTTGAAGAAATGATAGTGGATGCTTTTGTCGTGTTTCTATTTTTAAAAGAATGACTTCAACAGTTTCTCATTAAGAATTATACTTTCAGATAAACAAGTCTAAAGGGCTAATGTGCAACATGGGAACTATAATTAATAATATATTATATTTAGGATTTTTGCTAAACAGGTAGATTTTTGCTGCCTTTGCCACAGGGAAGTTAGGGGAAATGCATAAATATATGAAATGATGGATATTCTCATTTATTTCACTATGGTAACCATTTTCCTGTATATATATATATATATATATATATATATATATATAATAGTACATACGAAATGTGTACTATACATGTTTTCCCTAAATATACACCATAAAAATATTTTTGAAAAGAATTATACATTATATTCTTTATGGATACCCTTTATCAAGTTAAAGAAGTTTTGCTTTTTCTAGTTTGCTAAGAATGATTATCATGACTGGATACTGAATTAGATGCTTTTTCTGCAACTCCTGAGAGAATCTTGTGAGTTTCTCCTTTAATTTTGAATATACTAAATGACTTTTATTTCCAAAAATTAAACTACAGTATAAGACCATAGTCACCAAAAAAGCGTGGTATTGGCATTAAAATAGGCTCATAGACCAGTGGAACAAAATAGAGAACCCAGAATAAACCCAAATACTTAGAGTCAACTGATCTTTGACATAGCAAACAAAAACATAAAGTGGAGAAAGGACACCCTTTTCAACAAGTGCTGTTGGAATAATTGGCTAGCCACGTGCAGGAAACTAGATCCTCATCTCTCACATTATACAAATTTCAACTCAAGATAGATGAAAGACTTAAACCTAAGACCTGAAATTATAAAAATTCTAGAAGATAACATTGGAAAAACCCTTCTAGACCTTGGCTCAGGCAAGGATTTCATGACCAAGAACCCAAAAGCAAATGCAATAAAAGCAAAGAGAAATAGCTGGGACCTAATTAAACTGAAGAGATTTTTGCATGGCAAAAGGAACGGTCAGAAGAGTAAACAGACAACTCACAATCTCTTATATCTGACCAAAGACTAATATCCAGAATCTACAACAAACTCAAATGAGTAAGAAAAGAAACAAACGATTTGATGGGTGCACCAAAATCTCATAAAATTACCACTAAAGAACTTACTAATATAACCAAATACCACCTGTACCTCAATTACTTATGGAAAATTTTTTTAAAATTAATCTGTGACTATAGTTTCAGTGTAACAATTACGGTATGCAATTTGGCCTTTTGTCCCTAAGAACAAAGGAAATTTTAGAATTTGCTATTCTAAAACCAAAAGTTTACTTTAAAATAGCATTATTAGAGCTAAAAACATACCAAAAAAATAGATTCCCTGGCATGTGAAATTTGGCAAGGATAAAGAGAGGGGCTGTTGCTGACTCTGGATTAGAACATTTTTACATTGGAAAGATTTTTAATGTGATCCATCAAAGTGCCAACTCTTTCGGAATACAGGTCTCCAACCTAATATCCAACAACAAATGAAAAAATGTTGCAGATGTTTAAACTGACATTTGATTCTAGTCTTATGTTGGGTTTGTTTAAATGAATGCTACTGTCTTCATCATGACATTCAAATCAATTGTGGATTAATAGTAGGAAAAGAGTATCAGAAAAGCAAAACAAAATGAAACAAAAACTTCCTTGTTGATTAATATTCATTTCTTTATTCGCTCATTATTTTTTTCTTATCTTTAAATCATCTAAATCTTATTGAGCATGAGATGATTAAGTGGGAATTGGGCAGATAGTGGAGCTGGGGATGGACTGTAATTATACTACACTGCAAGTAAGCAAAGTGCACATTTCTGCATACAGGGAAAATCCTCTTGCAGATGAAAATTTGGTCGTTGATTTTTTTTCTTATACCCCAAGAGTCTAAAATATTCTTTTCATTGTTAACTGCTTGGAGAATCCTTATCAGGACAGAAATTTCAGATGTCGAAGATAATTTTCAACTTGGAGTTAGAGAAGCCATTCCCAGGTTAATGAGCACAGAGCAGCAGGCATTTTGAAGAGTTTATTTGGAGAAAGGAAATGTCTGCAGAAATCAAGTGATTAAGATGTGATACTCAAAGCGAACTCTGAGGGATCTCATTAGCAGAGACTAAGAATAGTCTAAAAATGCAATAAGAGCACTTATGCAAGGTCACAAACATCCCAGTGCAGGCCAGCTGTGTGGGACCCACTGAAGAGAAAGATAAGGAACCTGATTGTACCAGACTAAGAAATCCTCCTCAGAAAAGGTGAGAGATTCTTCCCACTAACTAAGGAAGAGCCAGAAATAAATATGAAAATACCATTGCATATTATTCATAGTTCTCCAGCTGTGCTTATGTATATTAAAATACATGTATTTTATTCCAAAATGTAGTTTTAATCATTCAAAATTAATTTGAATCACTTCTGTACAAATACTACTTTCTCACACATCTTTCTTCACAAATTTCTCTAAAAAGTCTTCCTACTCACCTGCACACTGTCACTTTTATCTCCTTTCCCTGAAATTGCATTATGTGTTTGTTTCCTTTTAAAACTGTATTCCTGCCATCAAAATAATGGAAGCTTCATGAATGGAAGGACATTATATAACTTGTTCACTATTTCATTTTATTTGAGGCCAAAATAATACTTGGCATATAAGTTTCTAAACACTTATTGAATGAAAGAATAAAGAACCTTTTTAAATTTTCATAAAATCATTGTTGAGACTACACCTGTCTGTTATTACATAAATAACAGAATGTTGAAATGAAAGTTCTGGCCAGGGAACCAAGACACAGTGGATAGTATATTGGAAAGAGGGTACGCAGCATTTGCAATGGAGGTGGTCATCAGTGGTTGTTCATAACCTCTTAACACAACAAATGCAAAAATCGACCAGAGAAGAGTTGTGAAAAGATTTTTTTTTGAAGGGGGGGGGGACAGAGTTTTACTATGAGTCTCACTCTTAAGTGAAGTTGTGGGTGGTATTGCATCCTGTCCCTCAATTTTGTAGAGAGTAGCTTCAAGATGATTATGAGATTTTTGAGCAAACTGTCAGTGGGTTGTGACTTACTATCTCCACCTCCATGGGGAAGAGAATTGCAGAAGGATCCTATACCTCATCAGACTAAAGATACTGTTATGATGGTTAAATAGAAGAGACTCCGAAGGCTGCTGTCTAAATTTCATCTGAAACATTTCAAGGGCATGAGAACAAATGTTGATCATATATACAAAGGTGTCAACAAGAAAGCCTTGAAGATATATAAGATCCTGTACAAATGCATTGCCTGCAGGAGTAAACAGCTTACTAGAGGGAATCTGAAAGTATTTCTGAATGCTTAGGAACTGAAAAAAGAGTAAGGATGTGTCAGCAATATGCCATCATTCTCATCAAGGCAAATTTATAGGAGAGCAAAGGAGCAGGGGTCGGTCACCAAATAACACATTAAAATCATCATTAAAAAGTCAGTTTCAAATGTCTGCCAGATCCAAAGATGATGGTGTCAACTCAAGACAGTAACCATTAAGTGCAAGTTATTCTCCTTCTCACCTATTTTCCCTAACCATGATGCAGCAAAGAAGAGTCAGAACTAGGGGTAGGCAGAGAGAAGAGGAGGAATAGAAGGCTATGTGACAACATAGAGAAGAAACCAGCCACATCCATGCTCAGTCTGTGACTTCAGGCTTCCCACCCATAATTAAGCCTGTGTTGGGAAAGGCAGGAATCTTAATATCAGTTAAAAGTTTTAAATATCCATGTAACCTGGATATTTAAATTATTGATCATTGGGCTTCAGGCTTCATGTTACCTAAATATTTTCAGAACGTTTTCATCTAGGAACAGAAGTAAAACTTGGCCTATGAATAAATTTTAATAGGAGACAAAAATTAAATCTCCTTACAATTACATCCCACCATTTGTATAAGTTCAATATAATGACTAATATAATTTTACTGATTTTTGAAATCATAGGTTCCAGAGTTTTTAATTCCAGGTAAGAACCCCTCTCAAATATTAATCTTATTTCTCTCTGACCATGCTTTACATTTTGGTAATGATTGATAGTGAGGAAGCAGTTAAATAAAATGTTTACTAGAGAATAGGGCTCCCAAATGTATATACAAGTCATTTTTTAAATTAGCAACAAATAATTCTCAATGTGTAAGTATTTTAAAAGTATCCAGTATTTCTAAAATACCTCATGAAAGAAAAATATGTTTAGGAGTTATTTGAAATTAGAGGCAATAAATTCTGTCATATAATCTGGGAAAGAATATAACTCTGTTGAACAATTTATAGAATCTAGGAGAATGAAACACAGTGGTTGTGTGTGTGTGTGTGTAGAAGAGGAGTAACATCTTAGGCCATTTGTGCTGCTATCACACAACTCCTGAGTCTGGGTAATGCATAAATAGTAACATTTATTTCTCATAGTCCTGGAGGCTGAGAAGCCTAAGGTCAGGGCACCAGCAGGTTCAGTGTCTAGTGAGGGCCCAGTCTCTTTAAATATTCATGAAAAAGTGCAAGCAGGCAATGGGTTGTGTTCATAGTTCCAACGATTTAGATTCAATTTCTTACTCATAATCATCATCTTTTCATTGTCTGGAAAACTGGTTCCGGAAGCAAAAAAAAAAGATTGACCATTAGGAGAAGCCAGATCTCATTTCCAATGCTAGCTTTGCTGTCTCTCCCAAGGGATTTAGTCTGCTTGACCTTCATTAGCTCATAGGCATCTCTGCTGCATATGCTCAACCGTTTTGGCATTTTTTTTGGTGGAAAGGTTAAAGAAAAATGGATTGTAATAATTTTGACACAGAATTAGAGAAAGACGTAGATGAAATGGATAAATAAATAAATTGCTTCCTCTAGACCCAGGGTAAGAGAACAAGCAAGCACTTGTTTGATGATCTCTGACCTCTCTTGAAGACTGAGATTTTTTGCCATGACTTTGGAATTTGGGAGATTGCTCTGCAACTTTTCTTTATTTGTTTAGGACTCTCTACCTCCCCATTAGATAGAAAGGTACTTACAGAAATCTGCAAATGTTTTGTTATTTTGGAGCTCAGTGTTCATCTGCTTATTTCCTTGTTTTGTTGTTGTGTTTATTGGGACCAAGTACTATAACAAACTTTACGTAAGGTATGCAATTTATATCCTCCTAGATGCTAAGCAAACGAGAACTTAATAAGGTTAAATAACTTGGTCAAAGTTAGCATAGTTGGTAAGTAGCAAAGCCAAGTTTCTTATTCAGGCTGTCCAATTACAAAGATGAGGCACTTTAACTTGGACTTCAAAGCACCTGCTTTCCAAGCCTTTCTTTCTACTGCAGTCATTTTCATGAAATAGAATTTAACCCTCAACTCTTAGCCTTTCTGGATGAAATGTTCTCATGTGCCGTCTCACCTCATCTACAAGCTTCATTATCCCTCTAACCACATCTACTACCTATCTCTTTTGTCTTCTATTATAGTTTTGTTAAAGGGCAGCAACCATATTGTACCTAGTCTTGATTAAGTAGGCATGCCATTTGTCACCGAGCCAAGCAAAATTCCTTGTAGTGGTCCCCTTAAGGCAGTGCTTGGAACATTTCCCAGTAAGCACAGTGCATCCTATCCATACCCTATCCACCATACCATGTAAAAGAACATTAATATCCATTAAAAGTTTCAGACAAATTTTCAATCAAATATTTTAATACAGCCCAGAGAGAAAGATAGTTTCACATTATTGTGAAGGTTTGATCTTAGTAAGGATTGCCTGTCTTTCAGAGGGTTTAGAACAAAGTATGCTGCACCTCAAAAGAAGTCACCACATCATTCAATGGTCTGAATGACAGTAAAGTAATACAAACTCTCCCTTAGAGGAATCACTGGGTTGCAAAATATCTAGACTGTTAAGACATTTGCTGGCAAGGTATCAAGCAAATTGTGTAAATTGAACCATGGCTGATTTTAATTTACGATGGGATGTGAAATTAAATATATATGTGTGTGTGTGTGTGTGTGTATGTAAGTATGTATATATTCTGAAAGGCAATATGTTATGTATGAATTGGATTATAAGCTGCTTCTAGAGTCAATCTATCCTATGAATAGAAATTGATTATAATAACATAACAGCAGTTATGGTACCTAGTTAGAAATACCACATGAAAGAAAATTCCCAAGCTAAGTACAGTAGGCAGAATTCTAAGATGATCCTGAGCCACACCCTTATATAATCCTCCCACTCTTTGAGTATGAACAAGATCGATAACTTGCTTCTAACCAGTAAAAATTTGCAAAAGTGGTGGGATTATAATTTGTTTCTATAACATAAACAAATATAAACTCCCTTGATTGGGTTATATTACACAGCAAAGATGATGGGAGTCGCACCTATGATAAAATCATTTTTATATAAGATCTTTCTTAGCACATTGTAGCAAAAGTTTCTCCTTCTGGCTTTATAAAAATTAGCTTCCATGTGGTTGTCAGAGGATCATGTGTCAAAGAACTCTAAGAGCGGAGTGAGTATGTGGCCTGACAGCCAGCAAAAAAGCTAGGACCTCAGTCCTAAGCCACCAGGAACTGAATTCTGCCAATAATTACTTCAACTTACCACAGGAATGTCCAATTGATGCTATATAAGAAGTTCCTCAATGGATAAATTTTTTAAAATGTGGGAAACATATGCAATGGAATACGATTCAGACATAGAATATCAGCTCACTATAGCCTCTACCTCCCAGGTTCAAGTAATTCTCCTGCCTTAGCCTCCAAGAATAGCTGGGATCACAGGCATGCACCACCATGCCCAGCTAATTTTTTGTATTTTTAGTAGAGATGGGGTTTCACCATGTTGGCCAGGCTGGTCATGAACTCCTGACTTCAGGTGATCTGCCCGCCTCGGCCTCCCAAAGTGCTGGAATTACAGGTGTGAGCCACTGTATACAAATACTGTCACTGGCAGCAACATAAATGAAAATGGATATCACTGTGACTGCCCTTAGCACTAGATAAACAAATATTCCATGTTCTTTCTCATATGTAAGAGCTAAGAAAGTTAATCTCATGGAGGTAGATAGTAGACAGATACCAGAGGCAGGGAAGGGGTTTGGGGATGATTCTATATTTCAAAATAGCTAAAAGAGAAGATGTGAAATATTCCCAATGCAAAGAAATGATAGATGTTTGAGGTGATAGAAATTCTAAATACCCTAATTTGATCATTACACTGTGTATGCCTGTATCAAAATATCACTTGCACTCCATAAATTGGTGCATTTATTATGCGTCAATAAAGTTTATTTAAACAGAAGTTTAAAATTGACATCAATCTGGTAACTAAGCTCAGGACATGTTACCAAAGTGAAGTACAATTGCTTTTCTCCAGAATTCTTAAAAATGTAAAAATAAAATCTCACATTACATATACAGATTGTTATTTATTAAAGACTCATGGATCATATGAATATATCCTCAAGGAACTTAATTCTCTTGATAAAAACATGATCGCATATAAAACAAATATGACATACAACCAGGTATATAATTGTATTTGTGTGTTTGCATATGTCTGCATGTGTATCTATTTTTATGTGTATACATGTATATATTTGCATGCCTGTATTTATATGTATCTATGTCTGTGTCTCTGTGCATCTGAGAATTTGTGTGTGTGTACCTTTGTATTTGTATGTGTGTATATGTGTTGTGGGAGTTTATGTGTGTATCTACATGAGTGGCAAAGTGTGTATATGTGTCTGTGTGTATGCATCTGTTTATCTGCATATAAAAGGCTTGAAGAAGATGAAGAAAAGACAAATTATCCTTTTCAAAAGCCTTTATAAAAATTAATGAGTAGAGAGAAAAACACAATACAAAAAAAAAACAACAACAAAAAAAACCACTGATTTTGGTTTCTGCAATCTAGTTTTAGTCCTAATTCTGTGATATGTTAGCTCTGTGACTTCGGTAACCTGCTTCAGTTCTGAGTCTTAATTTTCCCATATATAAAATGAATTAAATCTTGAACAAAAACTATCCCACTGTTAGTAGGGGTGTAAACTAGTACAACCACTTTAGAAAACTGGCTCTCTTTAATAAAGCTAAACATAATGCCATATGACCCAGCAATTGCTGTCCTAGGTATCTATAACCAATACAAATGTGTACATATGTTCCAAAGGCACACTTAGAATGTTTATAGCAGCACTATGTAGTCCTAATAAATTAAACTAGAATGAGAACTAATCTAAAATTAGAACTATCCTAATGCCCATTCAATGAACAGATACACTGTGGCATATGCAGCAGTGGAATAGTATATAGCCAGAGAATGAGCATTCTGTAGGCTTACAAAAATATGAATGAATTTCACAAATGTAAACAAAAGAAACCTGATACAAAGAAATCTCATGTAATTTACATATAGTACAGGAACAAGCAAACATGATCTTAATCTATACTCATTGATGTCAGGATAGTAGTATCCTTGAGGACTGGGCAGTTAGTAGAAGAGAGTATAAGGAGAAGGGGCATTGTCAGTTTCCTATTATGTGTGCTGGGTAAGTGTGTTCAATTTGTGAAATATGAACACATATGCTTCTGATATGTGTGATATTTTTATTAGAATATTCCACATGAATATTTTTTAAAGCTTCACATGATGGCAGCTATGATGATCGAACAGGAGAATGCATTTAGACATGATTTGAACCACTTCAGCACTGCAGCTCTATAAAAAAAAAAATAGTTGTCAAACTGTGGGTGATGACCAGTAGTTGGTCATGTGATCAATTTATGGATTGTAAACTGTATTAAATAAAATGAAAAAGACTAGAAGAGAAAATACTGGAGTGCATTATATACTGTTTTGTGATATAAACTTCCATATATGGGTTGAAATGTCACATATACATTTTATACTGAGTCGCAGTTAAAAGGAGTCAAAATTATTGCTTTAAGGGGCCCATGATATAATTTCATATAGCCTGTGTCTAAATTATGACTACTTGTGTCTAAATTATGACTGGCCTTGATTCCACATTAGTTAAGTGAAAGGCATTTTGACAGGGGAATCCCGGAGTACAATTAAAGCACTTCCAATATATATTATGAGTAATACTGATGATTGGTCTTATCACTCCTGGACATTTGCCTGAAGATGTAGGACTTTGCACTGCATAGACTAGAATTCTGCAGATTGCTTCCACAGTACAAAAAGCGTAGGTTTTCCAAAATCAGAGTTTCTTGAAAGTACATAGCCTCTGTTTCGACCATTTTTCTTAGTAACATTGCAGCAGATGTGGTGAGCGGTAGCTCTGAGTACCAGTGAAGATGCAGAATGGAAAATATTGTTCATTTGCATAGTCTCAAAAAAATGGGATGAAGATAATAATTAATAGCTATATTTATACCCCTTGATTTAATTAATTCCAGCTAAGATGTTTGTAATCATGTGATTTTATGTTTGGGTAAATGTGTCAATGTGAACATTAGTCACTAATACGAGGCAGCAAGGAAAAAATTAAAATGCCACCAGCAGAAGGCAGGTCTCCATAGTTTGCAATTTTCTACTTTGGGATGTTTTATCCACAGAAATCACTAGTGATGCTATTCTATGACAAAAAGTGCTCTGGAGGGTTGGAGAGAAAAGTGGTATAGAATAAATAAAGGGGTGAGCAAAGCATAGGGTGAGGCTTAAGCCTGGAGCTCTTTTGATATTAAGGCAGAGTAGAAAAACTGCAATCTCTTGATGTAGGGCCATTTCACTTCAAACCTACTCACCCTTAATATACTTTCCAGAGGAAAGGAGATGTGAAATAAGAAAACCAAAGAGGGAACATAATTGGAGATAAAACTGTTTAACTAAGGGGCAGAGGTTATTACGAGGTTCTTGGCAAAATCAAATGGGGACCAAAAGATGGTGGAAGAAAGTCCGTTCAGAGGGACAAGATATGCAGTTTTAGTGTAAGACTAACATTTTTGAGAAGCCATTTATATTGGATTCAGGTGGCAAAGGGCATAAAGAAAAGGGGTCCTGGGTAGGGTTGCTCACCAAAATAGTAGACATGGTTTTGAGCTGACTGAAGAAGGGCTCGTTCAGATTTGCTCTAGTTTGCGTGCAAACCTCCTGATGCTTCAAGTCAATGAATCCACTTCACATCTGTGTGGATTGGTCACATTAAATAGAAGAAAAGGATCCTGAAAATCTCCACAGTATGCAAGAGCCTTCCTTTGAGCTGACTGAAGCTGGAAGCACAGAGGACAAAGACTCCCTGCTTTTATCTCAGTCACATGCTCCTGCTTTGTGAAGGGTCAGATGGGGAAGAGAAACCTCACATCAGAGTTAATGATCATAGCCCTGCTTTGCTAATTAATGCCACTGACTATGCGGTGTGAAAACACAACTTAAAAGGCTCCACACCAGCTGAGAAGTCTGAGCTGAGAGAGGAAAGTAACAGAAAATCCTTTACATAACTAAGAATCAAGGAGAATCTTTCATTTTCTGTTAATCATGTCTTTTAAATCTATAATTAATTTCTGAGTACGGCAGGTAGGCAAAAATCAAACCAGTGCTGCCCTGACAACACTGGTTCCATTTTAATGAAAAGCCATCACCTTCATATTTCCTCTTATAAGGGCATAAACAAGAGCCACCCCATGTCTTAGTCTTTACTTCAGTTTCTTTTTTCCTTTTAATTATTGCATAAGCAATTCTAACCCTTGAGTTTTATAAAGTAACTTTGCAACGTAGCATTTTAACTCATGATTGCTTTAAAAACGAATGAGTGTGCACTCCCATTGACATATACATTCATATACATACATGCATGTATATGAGGTTCTAAAAATATATAATATTGAGATTTATTTTTCTGGGATAATGGTAAGCTTT
Organism: Cacajao melanocephalus; assembly: GCA_963573385.1. NCBI lineage: Eukaryota > Metazoa > Chordata > Mammalia > Primates > Pitheciidae > Cacajao > Cacajao melanocephalus. The sequence goes on along the minus strand of CAUYLG010037134.1, from coordinate 68,522 downwards.
AAATGGTACCCTAGTGTTCTTAAAGAGTTGATGAGTCCTCTTAACTAGTTCATTTGCCAGTCACAGTGTGGACATTTCTTTCTATAGAAAATAATTTCAACATTATTCTATCAGGGTGAATTCTGGACCAGGGGAGGATACAAGGCACTCATACATGTGTATATGTTATTTTAAAACTCTGCCCAGGGGTTGAATTCTTATAGCATGTGAAATTTTTTAGGTATAAGTATTTTGGGGGTAGGGAGTGAATCAACCCCAGGGTATCAAGATAACTTGAGACAAATTTATTTAATTTCTTAGCAAGTTTTCACCATATAGGTGTACACATTTTATGATTTAGTAGGCATATAAATATATGGGTATAGTAAAACTATATGCACAGATTTGCAATATAATATTTTGATTTCATAACACCTGTTCAGTATGCTGTGTTTATTGTTGCGACAACAAGGCACATGCTTGTCAGTTGAGATTCCATTTCTGTTTTCATTATGAAGAGTTGTAAACTATTATCTATTATAGATCTTACTCCATGACCCTTGTAACCAAGTCTAGTATTCCACTTAAAAAAAAATCTAAAGTGCAACATCACTTGTAAAATTCATAATTCACACAGTTTCTTATGAGCACCAATTATATATAAGGGTAGGTCATTTTGTCTGAAGCCAACCCCTAGCATTAATTATTGCTGTATTACCAGAATGCTAATTTGGAAGTTTTCAATTGTTCCTCTTTTTGCAAACACAATATAATGCTATGCTTTTAGTTATGAGGCAGGTTTATTTTGAGTAGAGGAAACAATGGTTAATACTAGCTTGGCTTTATAATAATATATAGTGGTCCCAGATAAAGCACAAATTTGTGATGTTATTAGAACACAGTTCCATTTTAATTGTGGGTGATAATAGTGCTAAATGTTACATAAGAGGAGTGTGCATGTGAGTGGGATTCTTATGAATATTTGTATATATTCTCCTGTAACCCAGTACACACATATGAATGGTTAAAAGAACATAAAAGTACTTTACTTAATGACTCATCATCCATTCTGTGCTTTGTTCTAGTGTAGTCATACTTGCACATTAACTTGGATGCTAACTTTGCTCCTGTGGCAAACAAAAAGGCAGAGAACCTTGTGCACCCAAGGAGCTTCTGGAAAGGGCTCACTCGGTGAAAACATCTGCAGTGCCTATTTTAAATCAAGGCCTCCAAATTACATCTTTGGTGAAAGTAAGATACTGAACAATGATTGAAAGGGGTATGTGCCTCACAGTGAAGCTATATCAAGAGAGAAAGAGAGAAGAAAAACTAGAAATAACCAGAGAGGGAAGATAAAAATAACAAAAGTAAAAGTGAGATGGAGACTGAAAGATATTCACAAATATCTCTAGGGTATAACAAAACGAATGCTAATGTCTTGCTCAAGTCTTGAGAAATCCAAGCACTGTAAAATCTTTTGGTAGCCAAAATGTTAGGAATCCAAGATCTGAGAAAAGAGACATTCTAACTTCATCAAGTGAGAGTTTGCTCAGGCTTACCTCATCCTTCCAACACATGAACAAGAAATGAAGTGAGACTGTTTCTCTTTACAATGCATTAGATAGAATCCAAATAGAATGCCTGTGATTACAAACTTTTGAGACTCTTCATGTTAAAGTAAAGCAGCACTTCTCAGAGCCTTTTACATGCTAATAAATTCTACCATTTTTAAGATGGGAAGGCGTATCATATGTAGTGAGAAAGTAGATCAAGGCTCCCTTTATCCAGAGCATTTACAATGCGGGAAATTATGTTTCTGAAAGCCTATTTTGGAAAAGGCTGAATTAGACTTTTCAGTTAAGATACTTAACAATACCTTATATTAAAAAGAACAGACCATTATAAAAGCAAAAATTTGAAAAAAATTTAAAACTCATAAAAAGGCAGTTCAAGGATTGCTTTAGGAATTTGTTTTTTATTGTTTGGTAGAGTTTAATAATGATTTCAACAAGCAAACTTGATAAGAAACTTATTTCTACAGTCTTGATATTTGTTCTTTCTGCATGTTATGTTTTACTGAATGCATAAAAATAAATATTGAATGCTTCAGCATTAAACTTGGCTTTACAAGATTAAGATATTAGAACTTGGAAAGGGAGGAAAAATTTATGAACAAAAACCCTAGCAATAACTGGAACCATCTAGAGACCCCTGTAGATAGGGCAGGGTTGTTTGCTAGATATACTAATTAAATAAGGCAATGTATTAAAATGGTTTAAATTGTGCTTGGCACCCAATCAGCACCCAATATTAGTAAAAATTTTCATGTGCTTTCATATTCTTATGTCATATACCACATAAAAAGAAGGGGCCTTTATGAGCATAGAAATAATCTCCTAGAAATAAAAAGAGGAAACTAACAGGTAATCTCCTATGCTGATTCATAAACTATATGTGGCAGAAGGAGCTTGTGCTTAATCTAATTAAATCCGACCCCTTCCAACCAGTACAATCTAATCTAATCAGCTGAGGTAGGTTGCTATTTGTTGTAGTATAATTCAGCCAAGGTTAACAGTGGCCCGACACAGACTTTGTCAAAATTATCTTTCCATACCACCATGTAGCACAACATTTTGGCCTGAAAGTCTGTTTCCTCATATCATCTTTCCCCTCATGAATGAATTAGTGCCTTATAAAAGCTACTTGGAAGGCTGAGGCAGGAGAATTGCTTGAACCTGGGAGGCAGAGGTTGCAGTGAGCTGAGATCACACCACTGCACTCCAGCCTGGGCAACAGAGTGAGACTCCATCTCCAAAAAATAAAGAATTGGAAGGAGTTGGTTTGCTCTCTTTTGCTTTTTGGCCATATGAGGACATATTTCTTCACTTTTTTGCTCTTCTGTCATTTGAGAAAACCTAGATGGCACCATCTATTGCCATCTATCAGGAATAGCTCTCAACAGACACGTCTTAACGGATGGCACCTTGATCTTGGAATTCCCAGTCTCCAGAACTGTGAGAAAATACATTTCTATTATTTATAAATTACCTAGTCTTAGGTTATTTTGTTATAGTAGCACAAATGGACTAAGACATACACTGTTACCATTCTAGTCTAAATCACTCTCCTGGATGACTTTAGTAGCACTCCAGCTGACTAATGCTATACCATTCTGCTCCCTTCACTATCCTGTCCCCACAGAACAGCCAAAATGATTTTTGAAAATTCAGTCAGATCACTGTCATTCCCTTGATTAACTCCTTCCAGCATTTCCAGTCCACTTCCTAAGTGGATTTATGAAATAAACCCAAATTCTTTTTTTTAAGCATATACTTTTTATGCTCCCTTTTTACCCTCCCATTCTTCCCATGCTCCCGAGTTTGTTCCTGTTTCATGGCATTTGCTGTCTGTCACTGTTGTTTCTGCTTGAAACAACCTTTCCTTCAACTGACACATACCTGTCTCCTAGTTATTCAAGCCTTAGGTGCAATAGTTTCTGAAGTGAAGGGGCAGAAGGACCTTCTTTCTACACATGAGTGCATCACCTCATTTAGTGGCATAGTCACTCTTGATTCATACTGCTCTGTGTTACAGTTGAAATGTGTGCCCTCAAAAAGATGTGTTAGTCTTAAGTCCCACAGCCTCCAAATTTAACTTCACTGTAAGTAGAAATAGCATTTTCATAGAAGTAATCAAGTTAAAATTCAGCTATTAGTGTGGGCTGTAATAAAAAAATGACTGATTTCCTTCTAACAAGTGGAAATCTGTACACAAGGACAGATATGCACAGAGGAAGATCATGGGAAGACGAGTAAGGAGATAGCAGTCACGAGACTGGAGCAGTACAGCTACAAGCCAAGATAATTGGCCAAGGATTGCCATCAAATGCCAGAAGCTGGAAGAAACAAGAAAGAATTCCTCACTGGAGTGATGAGGCAGTACATGGCTCTGATGACACCTTAGCTTTGAATTTGTACCCTCCGGAGCTGTGAGACAATACCTTTTTGTTGTCTTAAGCCTACCTAGTTTGTGGCACTTGGCAATGACAGCCATAAGAAACTAATGCTATGTTTTCATTTTCTTTGCAGCGCTTGTGACAGCTGCAATCATTTTTTTGGTTTACTACTATAGATCACTTTCCACACTAGAATGCAAACTCCCCAAGAGGCAAAGACCCACCTGTCTGGCTGTGTGCCATGTGACCTGGATTTGGGAGAATGCTAGACAAAGAAAGCGATGCTCAAAATATATACAATTAATTAATTCATAATAGAATTGAATGGGAGCATTCATGAAGTTTAAAAGACAATGAACACAAATACCTACAAGCACTCCCTTTGTTTTGCTGGCTTACTTGATTGCTTTTACCTGTCTACACATCCTTTAAGCTCAATCCTTCTGAAGAGTATTATGCAATCTGGGACTACCTCTAAAGGTCTATACATTATTATGGAAGCAAAATCTCAGTGGATCTTACTTAGTGCCTAGATGATCATACCTGTAAAACATAAGTGCCATCCCCTAAGAAGGCGAAAGCAAAGGATTCTTTGAATAAGAAACATAGTAAAAATAGTAAATAGTTTCTGTCTCTGGCTCTATATAGGTTTCATGATTTGGGTCAGTGATAGATGATGGGAAACTTGATAGCAGGTATTTCTAAACCAAGGTATTCAATGAATACTTAATGTTGATAAACTCTGTTACCTCTCTTTAGCTTGGGAAGCAACAAGATATTGTAGTTAAAAAAGCATAAGGTCTGGAGGCAGAGAACCCTAAAGTTCAGGCTCCTTTAACTTACCAGTGTGCAAACTTGAACCAACCTTGTAAAGTTACCTTATTTTCTTAGCTCCAGGTTTTTCAAAAGCCTCACCCAATTGAGAAACAATGGCATATACCCTAAAATGTTGATGAGAAAATTAAGAGATAATGCGTAGTGTTGGTGCACTGCCTGGGAGCACAGTAAAAATGATATACATGCTAGATAATATCGCATTGATTATTTGAAGAGTCTGCTGGTCACAGAATTCATGGACAAGATTGACGCCTTGTGTTATGTGAAGAATACAAACCTCAAATCAATTATATGACTCACACACAAAGTAAAGCTATTTTTACTTCTGCTGGCCTTGACCATTGAACTCGGCTTCACTGATTTAAATGAAATTGATGATCAGGAGTAACTTCAACATATAGAAGCCAAATCCCCACAGCTGTTATTAATCCCAATATAATTAGAATCCTAAAGAAACATAAGAGATTCCGTCTTAAAATTATCACTCAAGACTGTTAGAAGGCTATGAATATCTACAATTGATGATGAACTTAAAGGCAGTATTGTCTCAGTACCCTGTGTGTGCACCTGTGCATATATGTGTGTTATTTTTCTTCTGCATCGAACCATATTTCTGAAGTAGCCACAGAGAGAGTCCCATTTATGCTTTTATGTTTTTTTTTCTTTTCTACAATATAATCATAGCAGCAGTGTAGAATTTGACCACAAGACAATACAGTTCATGAAGACAAAAAAAAAAAGTGCAAGAGTAATAACAATAATCAATGGATTTTTTTATTGCATTATAGTTGATACAGTACTTTCGTACTAATTATTTCACTTGCTTCTCCCAGGGGACAGGTCAAATAGTTATAAGTAATATTTCTATTTTGAAGTGGAGGGAACTGAGGTCAAATGCTTTGATTAAAGTCACAGAGCTTCTCTGTGATAGGAGTGGTGCTAAATCCACAAATTTCAAGTACAAATCTCCTTTCCTTCCATTACAATTTGCAGCAGTAGTTATGTAAAAAGCGAGAGACAGATTGATGATCTAGAATATAGTTAGAAAGAGAGCCTGCATAATACTTCTAGCTCTACCATTACCACGTAAGATAGTATCAGCTTATCAGCTTTGAAAACATTGCATCTTGTCTCTGTTGAGTACTAACATCATGAAAGCACTGTTTGTATAATAGATTTGATTGTGTTAACCTTACCTGATGCTGTTTGCTCATGAAACAAAGGACTTAATGTCACTGACTGAATTCATCACTAAATGAAAATTCACAAAGTTGTCTAGATAACCTAAATAATCTCCAAATTTGAGCAAAATTGGTAAAAACTGTGTGAGTGGTTGCTTTGCTGCCTTAACTCACATCCAGGCTTCCCAGCAAACAAGGAAAACGAGACTGGCTTGTCTCTGGGAAATCCTCCGCTTAGTCACAGCTGAATTCTTCGACCCAAACAAAATACTGTCCAAACCCAGACTGACAGCCCACAAAGAGAAAAAATTCAAGATCAGAACCTTATCTTTCAAAGAATGCTGGAGACTGTCTCATCAGGGCAGTCTCAGACTTGAGACCAGCCTGCTCATCTGCAGAGTGATGGCAGTTCCTCACGATCTACACACAAAGATTTTGAGCCTTTAATGTTGCTTCAGACATACTACATGCAAAGGCTGGCTTGTCCTTGATGATTATTGGGAAACTAAATAATTCCAAAGCTCCGCAGCCTCCCTTAAAGCCTCCAGAGCACAAGATCTCCTTCTTATTTATCCATAGTCTGCAGCATTTCAGTCCTTGATTATACACTGTCTTCTGCTCTCCAGTGGTTCTACATGTTACCATCTTGTTTCCCCAACATACTCCGAAGTCATTTAATTCTTTTTTAAGTCGCTTAACACTTCACCCTGCCACCATTATAAAGGTGGTTTCAGCTACTGTGTGCCATGCCCTGAACTAAATTCTGGAGCTATATAGAGGCCGAATAAAGAAGTCTTGCCTTTCAGAGTCTCCTAAGGTCATAATGGAGACATTCACATTTATAGCTCACACCAAATTGATACAAGAGCTATGCCAGCAATATAAATATATTATTTAGAGAGTTTGGGGAGAATGAGATGACGTAATAATTGATAGAATACTCTTTGGTGGAGGAGGATGGGGGTGATACAAGGGTATTTCAGTAAGGAGAATATGACCAAATTCACCCAGTTTGAAAGAGGAGGTTTAGCATGTTTTGAGAATGTCAGGTGGTATAATAAGACTGCACATAAAGAATGAAGATAGAACGTGGCTTTATGTAGCAAAGATACCTGAATAATTTTGCATTGTCCTTCTTGCTATAATGTAAGCTTGTTGAGTGCAGGGACGATGTATTTTGTTCACTGTTTATTCTCAGCATCTAGAACAGTGTCTGTCACATGGTGGCAATTTAGTAAACATTTTTTAAACTAAATGAATGAATGATTGAGAGATAAAAGGAACCATGCATGATATTCAAACAAGGGATAAAATAATTAGATTGGTGTTTTAAAAAACAACTTTATGTCCCTTCTGGATTCTTTTTTTCAAATTCCCTTTTTAAGAGACAGGGTCTCTGTTGCCCAGGTTTCATTGCAGTTGGTACAATCATAGCTCATTGCACCCTGGAAGTCCTCAGCTCAAGTAATCCTCCAGCCTCAGCCTTTCTAGTAGCTGGTACTACAGGTGCACATGACCACACCCAGCTAATTATTTTGTAGAAATTGGATTTTGATATGTTGCCCAAGCTGGTCTTGAACTTCTGGCCTCAAGTGATCCTCCTATCTCAGCCTGCCAAATTGCTGAGATTATAGATGTGAGCCACCACACCTGGTTCCCTTCCACTTTTAAAATTGCTCTTTTTATAACTTATAATTTGTTATTTAATGTAAATCTGTAATTTTCTACCCTTGTTTTGCCAGAGTCCTTTTTCAAGAAAATGACGAGGATACTTATTTAAAATATAAGTTAAATCAGAACCATCTCTGGTCAAAACCCACCACTGACTGCCATCTTATTTAAGGTAAAAGAATGAATACAACTAGCTCTACCATTCTAGTTCTTCTCATGGGCTGAAGAGCTTATATCATTGCTCATTATCTCAAGGTCTCCTGCCTTCTTTATCTTCAGCTCCAGCTTCTCTCCCTCACTGTATACCTTCCAGTCACATTGTACTCCTTGGCATTCCATGAATGAAGGAGGCATGCTCCTGCCTATTCTCTTTGCTTGGAATCATCTTCCTCCAGATAGCTGTAGGGCTCACATTCTAATCGCTTTCTGATATTTGCTCAAATGTCACTTTCGCATAAAACCTTCCCTGAGCAATTTGTTCAAAATTTTATACTTTTTCTCCACTGCCATTTTTCCCTTATGCAGCTCCATTTTTCTGTTGTTATTTTATAGCACTTGTCTCACTGAACCATACTTTATAATTTTCTTGCATTTCTGGTTATTGCTTCTTTTCTGTTTTCCCTCACTTAACAAGAACAGACATCTTTGTATTTTTCCCCACGGATGTTCCCCGAGTGTTCATGGCTAGAATTGAGCCTGGCACATAGTAGTTGCTTTATAGATGGTTGCTAAATTGCACTGAATGGTTACCAATTTGCATAAAGACTTTGATTTTGACTAATATAAAGCAGTAGGTGGTGCATATGGTTTGCTTAGCATGCAAGGTAGTTGTTAGAAATGAATGCTATAATAAATGTACAGATCCTGATAAGAGTATATGGCTCTATGTGTTTATATGTTAGTATTTTATTACTGATGTCAACAGCATGAGTCAGATAGGCCACCACATCATCTTATTGCCATCTGGAGGCTGTGCTCCCTGATGGCTAGAAAGGAACAAAGAGGAATAAAGTGAGCTTCCAAAGAATCTGGAAATGCATATGTATTCACTTGGTAAACATATTTGAGCAAATGGATAGGTTGTGGCAATTCTGCTTACCTAAGTTGGATATTTACAGAAGATAAATGAATGAGCAGTTATGAAATGATGAGCAGAAGTGAAGAGGCAACATGGAGGTGGCCTTAAAGAAAGACTAGAGAGAAGCAACGGTATACAACCCCAGTTAATGTGGTGAAACTGCAGCTGCTGGGATCCAACAGGAACAGACCTATCCATTTGCTGCTTAAGCTAAGGGTAAGCTAAAAAGTTAGGGAATACATTTGGGATTAATTATTTCATTCTTAAACTGCTTTATGGCTTTCTGCAAATATCAAAATGCCCCATGTGTTTTACATTTGTTCCCTATATCCAGTTCTCCACCCTGTTAAGACACAAGGGATGTACTACAAAATCAATGGATTCCTTTGCTTTCTAGATATAGATCAGCTTCATCCCATGGCAGACACTGGCAGGACACTAGAAGGACACTAGAGGGAGGGAGATGTGTAAAGGCAGGCCATATATTCTTCTGGTTCCCTCCGTGTGGGGTTGGTTGGGCTCTCTCTGATCTTCAAAGAAATATCATTGCTCTTAAAGTGACCTCTGCATAAGTCTCTCCTTTCTACCAGTAGCCTTTCCCTTCCTCTGTCTCTTCAGGCCTGAGAGTAGTGATAGCTCTTCTCCTCCTAGCCCCAGGTTACTTACTGCTTTGACTCTTGTGGTTCAGCAAACCACTCACACTTGAAAAGCCATCCCTTTACTTATTTTTTCTTAACTTTTTTTGAGATAGGGTCTTGCTCAGTTGTACAGGCAGGATTGCAGTGGCATAATCTCAAAGTCACTGCAACCTTGACCTCTTGGGCTCCAGGCACCTTCCTGCCTTCTCCTACCAAGTAGCTAGAACTACAGGTGTGTGTCACCACGCCTGGATTTTTTTTTTTTTATTATTTTCCTAGAGACAGGGTCTTCCTGTGGTGCCCAGACTGATCTCAAACTCCTGGGCTCAAGGATCCTTCCATCTCAACTTCCCAAATTGCTGGAATTACAGGTGTAAGCCACTACACCCTGCCCTTCATCCCTTTCTTAAACCTTATTTGAATGATACTAATTTGAATGTGCTAGCTGTTAAGTTTCCTGTTGGGACCTCAATGAAACACAGAAATTCTTTGAGGCTTAGTTTTCACATCAGGAAAGTAAAAATAATATGTCCACCACCCGAGGCCACAGGGACCATTAAATTGAGCATCTCTTGTGCAAAGTAGCTGACCTAGAAGAAAGCATTCAAACAATATGAGCTTCCTGGCCTCCTTTGCTTATAACATCACAGTGCACAGTAAGCACCTGCTTACTTTGTCTTCTCCTCCATGGAAACTGAGTGCTTCTCAAGGGCAGGGCCATTGGCATACAGATCAGGACCTCTGTATCCAGCAGGTGCCCTGGAAATGTCAGTTAAAGATCACTGAGAGAATAAAATGCATCAGCAGCAGAGAAAAGACAGGACTCCAAAACAAGACATCACTGGGTAAAACTAAAACATATAACCTCATAATTTGAAGAGGAACATGTTATAGATATAGGAGCTGAATGGAAAAGACTACTTTGGTCTTTTTAGTTGCATCGGTTAGTAACAATGTTGAGAATCTGTGTCATTTCTGTGTCTGTGTGTGTGTGCGCGCGCGCACGTGTGTGTGTGTGTATTCAAAACGTGATAGATAGGTAGAAAAACTGTAAACAGATGTATCATACTTTCTCAGTCAGTTGTTATTTGACACATTTTCCTCAGGAATGACACCTTGGAAATGAACTGTAACTAAGTAAATAGATAATTACACCAATACATTGTCAATTACCTAAAATCTGAAATAAAACTGTTAAAGAAGTAATTAGATTAAAGTAAAAGATAATTTGCTTTTTAAAACTCAACATTTAAAACCAGGCTTTTTATTTATGGTCCAAATAACATAATTATCAAATCAGCTAAGAAATCATTCCTTAAAGACTGTTTTTACAACTAAAACTCATGTGTTGTAACACAAAGTTATTCACATCTGCACATATGGGAAAAAGGAAAGAAAGCTTTTTAATTAGAAAATAAGATGATGAATAATTTGCTATGATGATGAGTTCAGCAATTTATACTTTAGTTTAGAAGCAGACGTGCATATTTTGAAAAACCCCCTCCTACCCTATCCTCTTCCTCTTGAGATCCCCTGGTCTGTAGTAAGAGGAGGCAGACGTTGAGTGGGAGGGTTCCTGGCAGCATTACCAGAAGTATGTTCTATGTGGCATGAACCAAATCAATAGTACTGAGTGACTACATAAAAGAGCACATTTCTGGGATGATTTTTTTTTTGTTGGAATATGGCTAACCCCCAGTTTTATCTCATCGTCTGTTGATTTCCTCTTCACTCTTACTTAGAACAGCTCTTCTTTTGTGTCTTCACTGCACCTTTGCTGACCAACAAGTGGACACTTGGCAGCAGTGGTTTTTCCTACTAAATTTCATGAGTGTAAGAAGATGTTTGCATATGTACATGTGTGCATGTGTGTGTGCATTCGCTGTAGCATGTAAGTCCATAGTTATACACCTTTGGGGAAAATGATATTCTACATTTTTTGTTTTGTATTTTTCATAAAGTCCCACAGGCTTTAATTTTATAGCTTTAACAGCTGAAGAGTTGAGTTGGATCAGAGATGAGCAGCATTTTTCTATGATTGTGACCACAAGCAGCATAGAAAGTCCAGTGTTGGGATCTAGTAGAGACAGTAGTCTTATTCTGTCACCAGGGTAGGCACACTCTGGAAGATAATACCCTTTGAGTAATACTTTAAGACTTTTTTTTTTCGTAATGGTCAGCCTGTAAAGCACTCTCTCTATACTTCAAACTAGGATGGTTCATTGCCATCACCACGATTCTCTCCAGGATGGATGAAAATAAGATCTTTCTTCCCTTCCTCCTTCCCATCCTCCTTCCTCCCTCTCTTTCATGCCTCCCTCCTTTCCCTTCTTGCTCTCCCATTTGAGTACCGTGCCTAAAATTATATATATGTGTTGCAAGAAAGAAGATTTGGGAATAAATAACGAAAAGGAAGAAAAAAGGAGACTGAGTTTTTTTCCTTCTTTGTCTCCAGTGAGTGAGTTTGAAGCTAAAACTCTGTATTTTCCCTACACTTCACTGGAAGATAAGGCATATTACAAATAATTCTCTGATTTAGCCTTTGTATCCTTCAGGCACATGGGGTACACTACAAATTAGGAAAACAAGATCAGTGTTGGATTCACATTCAATATAGGCAATGTACTCTGTGATAGACTTTTCATATAGATGGCAATCATGGATGTCCTAGAGAGCTGTGTAAAACAGGACTTGCAATCTCGGTACATGAGAGCTGAGCTAGTTCAGCTTCATTTGATAGCAACAGAGCAAGATAATGCGGGTAATTGAATAGTTAGCAAATCCATTTCTGGTCCATTCTTACCCAACCATGAGGAGAGAGCTTAATAGGGAGTTAGTTAGATGAGAAAGCCAGGGTGGCACTTAAATGAACAATAGAAAAGAGAGAGAAGGGAAATGAAGCTTTGCCCATCAGGGCCACAGCTGGTTACCCAAGCACAGCCCACCCCAGGACTCAGCGTCTGCTCGCTCATCCCTTTGGATGGCCTGCTATGGCCAATCCCTTTCTCTCTCCCATCTCTAAGTGGTGGACACAAAATGAGAGTGATTGAAATATTTATTAATGCGAGGAAATGTGATTATCAGGAAATTTCATTCCTTGATGCTCTCCCTCTCTCTCTTATTAGGAAAGCTAACTGATTCAGAATGAGGTAAACCCCAATGTTCAAATGTATTTCTGCCTATTAATTTGGAAGCACTGAAAATACACTTTGTAAAGTAATAAGTAAAAACTATTAATAACAATACTAATTAAAGTTTATTAAACACTCTTTCTGCTAAGCACATTACATGCCCAGTCTTATTTAATTTTATCCTTATAACACTATTATGAGATGTATATTACATCCACCTTCTCAAACTATGTCTGTCTCTCCTCCCTTCTGCCCCATCCATCCTGGCCTAAACAACTCCCAGATATGAACCTCACATACCACCCTGGCTTAGCACCAGAGGAAACAAACAAGTATAACCTCTGGATTCTTCAGGGTACACATAAACATAAAAAGTGACTCTACAAAATTTCTGCATCTCTTTATTATCTCAGCATAAGGCTTAGTGCCTTAATTATTTTATGAACTAAATGCCACAGATTAAGTAATTTTCCAAAAAAATTATTACTTTGGAATTGTATGCAGCCCCCAAAAAGTATAAAAATAATTCTAATTGCATGCACAATGTTCAATGGCAATATTTAAAGAGAAAAAAAGATACACAGCCACATTTACAGTATAATAGATACAAAAATACACACATGAATATACACAAAACCATTCAAATACACAATTCTCAAAATGAAAACATCCCAAATGTCAAGTATGTGTAGCTCGAGGTTGATACGTGATTTGTTCATTTATGTGTTTTTCAGCCTTATCTGTCTTTGTATTTTCCATTTCCTCCAGTTGTATTTGTAGCTAACATTTACTGAACTCTTACCATGGATTATTCTAAGAACTTTACATGTGTTAACTAATTTAGTTTTCATAATAATGGGAGGAGGTAAGTACTATTATCACTCTCATTTTACAGTTTAAAAAAATGGGGCATAGAGAGGTTAGGAAGCTTGCTAAGCTAGTAGACGGCACAGCAGATATGTGAATCCAGCTGGTTTGGCTTCATTACCTGAGCTATTAACCACTACATGCTACTGCCTATAATAAGAATTTAGCTTTATAATTAGAAAGAAATGAAGAGATTGTTTTTTTAAATGTACTTTGCAAATTTGGTAACATCCAAGGAAACGTAAGAATGCACATACTGGGGTGAGGGAAGAATGAGTTTCATCAAGGCTTTTTTCTCTCTTTAAAAAACATCCTTTCATTCGATTGCAATGGCTATCAGATATGCTTCAGGCCACTGAAAGGCAAATTGGACATTAATTTCTTTCATTTGAGTGCTTTTTCCTTTGCAATTATCAATAATGAAATTACCATGGAGTCCCTGTTTAGGCAAAAAAAGTAACTCAAATGTTTGTTGTTGTTTTCTGTTTTCACATCTCTAGAGATGTACCAAATAGCTGAGCTTACAAATTGCAATGCTCTTCCTGTTACCTCACGGCACCTGCTGCCAAAGAGGAGCGAAGACTAGTGTCAATCATCAGGAGGCTGACCACTGCTCAGGTGTGTTCTTTCAAGACCTTCAGTTCTACATTGCAGTTTATGACCTGGAAAGTGGCTTCTGTAACATGATCAAGCTAGGATAATGATCTCATTATAAAACCAATCAGAAACTCTGTGCAGCATTTTTTGTTCGTTGAAAAGGTTGAGCTCACAAGAGGAAAAAGAAACATGCTGTTAGAAGTGCTTGCATTTTGAAAACGTGAATCTCAGCCAAGTCCAACTTTACACTGTATACCTCCTCAGTCCTTACCCTCTACCTTACTATCCCTCGCCTGGGGCTAGGTGTTAGGCCTTATGGTAATGCTAGAGGTTGATAGCACTCTAAAGGGAGCCTGAATTGAGGATATCAGCAGTGCAAGTCAAGATCCTTGAGAGAGGGGTCAAGAGTTGAGTGTCAGAGCATTCTGAAAAAGACAATAATCTAGGTCATTAATGGAAGATAGATAGAGTTTAGAGTTAAGAATAGGACTGAAACTGAATCACAGCTAGAGCACATCAGTAAAAAGTAAGGAGACGCAGCAGCAAAAATCAGATGTTAAGCTGGTTGCTTAGCTATGTTTGTACTATTTGAGTGGCAGTACATCCCAATTTCCCTGGGATGGTTTATGACTGTTGTCCACTCAAAAGTGTTCTGAGTTGGAAGAGGAATTACATGGACGCAGCATGCATACATATATATATGTATGTAGAGCATTCAAATTGGCTCATGGGATCAAGAGGGAAGCTGAAGCCCATGTTAGTGAAAATGACTGAAAGGATCTTTAGAAAGAATAATATTAAATACTGAAATTTCAAATATGTCTCCTTCTAATACAAGGGGCCAGTAAAATCCTTGACCAATTATCTCTTTTGGGTGGGATTAGAGAGAGGAAAATAGAATAAAAAAGGGTTTGTGGTCAATATTTGGATTGATAATAGAAGAAAACAAGGGAATAATCACAGAGAAACTAGGCAAGAACAAGGAAATACCAACAATTTAGAATTATGGATCCAGGAGACTTGTAGAAATGAAAACTCCACAAGAATCTGTGGCAGTATTGGGAAGGTCACTGAATTTCCAACAGTATTCTGAGTGGCGAAGTCCAAGAAATCAAATTTCAGTGTTAAGAAAGAAGTCAATCTCTGCTGATGTCAGAATTTCACTAAAAAATCCACATGCATCACTTGGACAGATTTCTTCTCTATCTCGAAGGAAGAGAGGTGAGAATGGCAGATAAATGCATCTCTGGAGGGAGAAAATGCAATCTCCTCATACCCAACAATCTCGAATTAGAATAAAGAGACTGTCCATCTTCTTTTTAAGAAAGAGTCAATTATCCCCATTTTCCATCTCTTAGGACAGCTTGTGCTCACAGGCTGCCTCCTTTCTACTGCACTTCCTGCTACAAATCCCAGTTTATCCCAGGAAAGATTCTTTCACACAATAACATTTAAATAAGGTGTGCAAAGTGAGTTTTAAACAAGTTTTGTGACAGGTGTAAAACCTTACAGGGGAAACCATCAGTAAGAATCTGTTATTAGCTAACACCTTGGTTAACAGCCAGCTGGGTACGGCAATGGGACACAGTATGGGCACTTTTAGAAGGGGCAGAGTGGTATGTGGAGACGGTGAAACTAAGTGCACTTAACATTTGTGATGTTTCCATTTTACCTGTTGTGTATTTGCATGTGTTTGTGTGTATTCATTTATAATAACTTTTCTTCAATGTCATCCCTTTCTTAAGCAAGCCTGGGCCACCTTGACCTTACCTGCCTTAAAGATCAAGAATTACGGGGCTGAAAACCAGGATTTTCAGCTTCCAGGGCATAACAGAAATTGTAGGCAACTGTCAACAAGCCTTGATTTCAAGAGCGCAAGAAACTCCTCCATTACCATCCAACCTTAAATCACAAACTTTCCCATACAGGGACTGACACTACACCATTTGGCTCCTCCTAACATGTTACTATCTCATCTCTAGGAAGAGTTGAAACTTATAATTTAGTTAGGCATCTGGAATAAGGTGTGATGAAGGAAACTAAGTGAGAAGCTTGAGAAAGGCAACTTAAGCTTTGTCGAGTGCCTACAAAGTGCCAGGCACTGTGCTAGAATTTTTTTAAAATTTCATATTAAAATAATCATCAATATGTATCCTATAGCTTCTATAATCCCCATTTTTCAGACAAGGAAAGAGCATGAGAGAGGTGAAGAAACTTGCTCAAGGTAACATAGTTATCAAAGTAATGGAGACAAAGTTGGGGATACCTGAGGTCTTGGATGAGGATAGGAAGAGGAAAAACAGAAGCACTGAGTCCCTGGGTATGTCAGAAAGATGCAACACCCAGGACCTTGGAATGTTCTTCCCCTTTCTTCCACCTTCCCATGATAGCTCATTGTCTTATTTCAGTTCCTACTGTCCTCACAGAAGCCTTCTCCATCCTCCCAGTGCCAAGCAGCATCACTTTCCCCTGTTGTCTCCAATTACCAGAGAAGCCAATTTGCTTCTCCTTAGCACTTCCTGCAATCTGTATTTTGCTTGCTTATTTATTTGTTTATAAGAGCTTCTAGGAAGGCAGCACCTTGGTTGTTTCTTGTTCACTATTCTAGACTCTGAATCTACCTACAGTAGATGCTCAGCAATAATCTATTGAGTGATTTAATGACTGAATGAATACATGAATAAATAAACTATAAGGCACAAAACAGGGAGTCTGCAATGTGGTAGGACCAACTTATCCTGTATCATAATTTTAGTTAATGCTGTTCTCATTCCTCTGAGTGTCTGGGAATTTCTCCTGACTCTCCTGTCTCCCAAATTTAAGCTCTTTATTTTTCCCAGCAAGGATGCCAGGAAGAAGACCGAGACAGATACACTGGATGGGCAAAAAATAGGACATGACTAAGATGTTCTTCATTCCTCCTCCTCTCTCCTTCCAAGACCAAATCTCCCAGAATTGGATATTGTTGAGCTTGTGAAAAACAAAGCACAAAGCTTTTTCTTACAGTCTCTAGTGCAGCTGGAGGCTTTAGAAACTGGAAAGCCTGTTCTGCGTGGTCACACGGATGTATGACGCCTAGTCTATGCATCTACATCACCTTATGTTTTCTTCTTCCAAAGCCATGGATTACACAGTCTTTGCTTGGCCAGTAGCACAATGACACTAGGCTGTAGGGCTCAGCATAAGTTTACACTAGATCACCTTGAGTCCGTACAATAAAAGCACATCTCTGCAAGAGGAAGGTAGGCTTCCTGTAATCCTGCCTCTCTCTGACATTTCTGCAGTTACCAGCTCAATAAGGAAGAGATGCTGATGGACGGATTTAGTTTTCCCCTTTAAGCAAATCCTCTCACCCTGTGCATCCTGCCACTTGATCTCTCTCTGTGGCTGGGGCCCCTCTGTCAGGAAGCATTTTGTGCAGGATGCCCTCGGTGGCTTGAGAGTGGCAGGGCTGTACTGGGGGATGGCAGCAACTGCTGCCACTGACACATTTCAGTCAGGCCATCGCAGGCCTCTGCCAAGCAGGGGAACCAACAAAGGAGCCGCGGTGACTGCCTGGGGCTCAAAATGGATCATCTCTCCCTGCGTGGGAAAAAATAAAATAAAAAATTTCAACCACTCAGCAGTGGGGGTGGTGGGGGAAGCCTAAGGAAGCCTGAACCCTGACTTCTCTTTTGGCTTTGATAGCTGGCTTCATGCCAAATGCAAAATTACGTCTGAACTCTTAACACTGCTTGGGAGTAGCAGAGGCACACTCAGCTGAAGATGAGAATACTTCAAAGTGAAATGCCTTTCGGGAAAATTTTTCTCGTTTTTTTTTTTTTTTTTGAGCTGCTGAATCAGTGTTTTTGATACAAATTTTAGATTGCTGCATTTCTACTGGCTCTGCTCTGTGTGTAAATGTTTGGATTGACAGCTCTCAGAAGGTCCATCGCAATTCCTTATCTGATGATAGGGAAAATGGGAACGCAGTCTACCTCCCTTCCTCTGCCCACAGAGCTACCTCTCATCTCTTGAAAAGGAGCAGCCCTGTTTAAAGCACCATATGATATTGGCACCTCTGCAAAGGACCCTGAAGATTAACCAGACCAACCATCTGTGGTATACACAAAAGACGGAAAGGAGGGCAAAGAGAAGGAAAGGGACTCTGGCAAGTTATATGTTCTGATCATTTTTCAACTTTCTTTGCCCTCCCAGCGGTACACTGCCCGCTTTCTGGAGTATAACCAGCTCCTCCATCACTAGGTTGAGTAGTGGATTCCAGATGATTATCATACATGAGGAGCTTTTACAATCAATACCCTGTAGAGAATAGATGCAACACATACTCTCACTCTAGAAATCAGCCCTTCGAGGGGAAGAATGCATGAGGGAGGGAGGAAAAGAGAAAAGTGTATGGGGGTCATGGAAACAGAGATCCTCTGCTAGCCAGCCAGAAATAACGGGGTGGGCAGAAGGAGAGAGAACATCAGGGATATTAATTCAAGAGACTTATGTTTGAAGGTCTGCAGTTCAAGGCCCAATGTAAAATAACTAATTAGATGACTGTTTTAAAGTGAAGAATACTGAAGGAAGATAGAAAAACTCTAGCCTGAAGCACTAAGAAGCCAGTTTTATCAGTAGCAAAATAATGAAGGTGAACTACCACCAGAATTAAATGGTATTGTTTCTTCAAATGAACCTTGAATTCTTTTTCTACATGCAAAGGGCTTGGTGCAAAGAGCAAAGGAAAATTCTGACTTCCTTTTTGGTCCTACAGCCTTAAATTGTGCTTGCAAAGTATTTATTCTATGCGTCTCTCACATTTCAACGACTTTCCTTATACATATGACTATAGAGGACCCATGTGAACACAGTGTATTTGGCATCAAGTAATGAAATTTTTAGTGAAAATCAGGATGAATGTTTGTTCATAGAGCTCCTATTATCAAAAATATTAAAGGAAGTGCAAACTATTTTTTAGTATTGGGTTTAAAGGTATTTTACTGTATTGAGTTTGCATCGTTTTTCTACCTTGCATGTTTCTATTCATGCATACTTTTATTGTTATCATTTTTATGGTTTCAAAAGGATTGAACAAAAAGATTTATATCAGAGCAGGGTTTGCTGTGTTCCAAACTGGTGCAGAAAGCAGCAAGATTTCTTTCTTATGCTCTCGGGGTTACTAACTCCAAATAGGGGGAAAATATTGTATACACACACACACACACACACACACACACACACACACACACATATATCTATATCCAATGCCAAATACAAATTATGGTCCTGATTCCTGGAAAGACGCTTCAGAGTAGACACTGATGGCATGAAATGAAAAGGATGCAAAAAATAGTTGACATAAAAGCTTTCTTTGTACACACCTGTGCAAGTCTTTGATATTTTGTTGATTGATAACTTCTTTAAGGAATAAATTTTGGCATTAAATTACCTCAAACAGTCATGGAGGCTTTTATTCAATCTCTTAAATGTTCTAGCATTAAGGAAAATTTATTATGTAACGGGCAAACATGATTGTGTGTCAACAAAACCAGCCTGTCTGCTGTTTGCCTTTTGGATCTGGGCCAGGCCTTTATTCATGTGCTTGGGTGCTAAGATTTAGGTAACCCACCTGAAACTCTAATTTAACCTCATGGTCTTATTTCTTTCTATTTCTGTTGTGATCTAGTCAATATTTTGAAAATGAGATTTGTTTCTTTTCCTTTATTTCTCTGTTTAATAGAGTCTGGTAAGTTCTTTTTAATTTTTTTAAAGCTATTTCTCAATCATTCTTTTTTAGATTGTTATCACAAATTGTATTTTAAAGAACCTGGTTCTACAAATCCTGATTCTTTACCTCCTAGGGTAAAACCACTGTGTTGTGTATTTTCCTCACATAGATTCCCTAGGACAAAAAAATATATAACCTATTTGCTTGGGTTTTATAGTTAGGAAGACCTGGGATTATACAGATGTTCAGTGGGCCTCAGTTTCTTCAACTGTAGAAAACCAATATCACATACCTTCTTGAAACCCTTCTATAAAAAGAAGTGAGGTGATAGAAACAAAGTTAACAATGGGCTTGGCACATGACATAGTAGCTACTTGACTTGAGGCTGATTTAAATAACAACAGGAAGAGACACTGGCTAAAAGATCAAACCATAATGTATAAAGAGGTGATGAATATAGCATTTAAGTTTTATTTTACTTAAACAAGGCCTGTATGTTACCATTTGAATATATGTGCCAATTTGAGGGCAGTTATCTTTAGAGGTGGGTAAGACTCTAAGTATGAGCATTGATGGAAATAGTTTTGACAAGAAAATACAACCTTTAAGGATAATATTGAGCAATGTAGGTTTTAAACATACATGCTTTTTAAAATGCACCATGTTGTTAATATTATTTATAACAACTAGCCATCGTTCTATATGGGAGCTACCTATAGTCACTCAATACAATTTTCCATAATCAACCAAAGAATCACAGCAAATGAAGTTTCCAAAGAAGAGACTATTGTAAATGTAAACTTCATATTCAGCAACATTAAAGCAAAGCCAAGACTCACCTGCCTTTTCTGTTAAAGTAAAAAAAAAAAAAAGCAGCCTATAAAACCCCACGAGGATGACAGAGAAGTTGCAATAAGAAAATAAGAACTAAACTGAGATTTTGAAGAAAATGGGAGAATCCAGAGGCCAATGAATTTAAGAACTCTGAACCAAGCTAGGCCTTCCTTCTGTTCCATCCAAATACTTTAGATCTAGAACTATAGTTTGCAACATTGGCTGATCACTAGAAATCTTTTGGGGAGGTTACAAATAAAATTCTTAGGGTGCCAATGTTGGAGGTGGGGCAGAGAGAATACTGCATGGATTTTTAAAAGCTCCTCCAGGAGATTCTGAGGTTCTGCCAGACTTGGGAACCACTGGCCGAAGGACAAATTATGTCCTCATGCCATCACCAATCAAATCTGTGCAGCTCCTCTGGCGCACAGCTGCACTGCTGAATTCTAGATATGTTTTTGATTGGTCACAGATGCATTTAATTAGCAGTTTGTATCATCAATTAGCATATGAACTGAAAAAGTCACCTTCTTGCTTAGATATG
Organism: Cacajao melanocephalus; assembly: GCA_963573385.1. Taxonomy (NCBI): domain Eukaryota; kingdom Metazoa; phylum Chordata; class Mammalia; order Primates; family Pitheciidae; genus Cacajao; species Cacajao melanocephalus. The sequence goes on along the minus strand of CAUYLG010037134.1, from coordinate 47,497 downwards.
CTTTGAACACAAATTTTAATATGTGGCAATTCCTGAAGAAATGGGGGTAGGTGGGGGGGATTTAATGAAGTCATTCATTAAAACATAAAATGATTTTACCTGAGGATGCAATCTAGAACGGATTCCTTGAATAAGCAAATAGTTATAGTCATGTGTCTAGCCTGAGTCAGAGAATCTGGGTGCAGCAGAATAAGAAAAAAAAGTGATGATAGTGATAGAAAAGTTACATCGCATTTTTATGTCATTTTTCTCAAAGCATTTTCAAAAGAGCCTCCCACCTCTCACCTTCAGTTTCCCTGAGGGAAAGGCTTACAGCAAAGGAAGGCTGGGATATTTGCAGATTCAAGAGGTCTTTCATTTGGACAAAATTTGTTGATTTAGTTTTCTGACCTAGTCAGGGAAAAAGCAGCTACTCTTGCTACTACTGTTGAATACATTACTTGAGTACTTACTTAGCATTATACCAAGGACGTCATACACAATACATCAATCAGCCCAATATTTAATTTTACAAATGAGGAAACAGGAGCTCAGGAAAATGGCCCCATGTGATGGGAACCGAAATTTGAACCTAGATTAATGTGACTCCAAGGCCAGCTGCTTTACCACCTCTCATAAACAGCACCACCAACCCTAAGAATAAAAAAGACCCAGGTTTGAATGATGTCACCAAGGAATTACTTTCCTGTTTCTTCAGTTTCTCAAATTGTATTCTACTTTCAAAATATTGTAGATGTTTCACCTTCTCCAGTCCACATAAACACACATTTATCCCACACTCTAAACATGCAAGTAATATAAATTCTTTGTGCCTCAGTGTTTGTTTTAAAGGAACTGTGTAAAATTCCTTGCATGATTGTGGAACTTGCCATTCCTGTCACATCTCAGCATTACTGAGTGCTGTGTTCTTCCCAGGTGAGCTGGATGCAGCCAGAAATCCTCACTGTAACTCATACAATTGCATCTTATCAGTCAGAGTTGGCATTAAGGATGAAACCTATTTGCCATTCAGAGTTAACTTAGTTTCTAAAGTTTTTAGTAGTTCTTGGTCTAAAATTCCGTAACTGGCCATGCACAGAGGCTCTTGTCTGTAATCCCAGCACTTCAGGAGGCTGAAGGGGAAGGATTGCCTGAGCCCAGGAGTTTAAGATCATCCTGGGCAACATAGTGAGAACTCACCTCTACTAAAAATGAAAAATTAGCCAGGCATAGTGGCATGGACCTGTAGTCCCAGCTACTCAGGAGACTGAGGCAAAAGAATCACTTGAGCCCGGGAGGTCAAAGCTACAGTGAGCCATGATCACCCCACTGCACTCCACCCTGGATGATAGAGTGAGACCTTGTTTCAAATAAATAAAGTCTATAATGGTTATATAAATCTGTGAACTAGTTCATATTTCAATATGAGTTATGATAACATTATTTAGGCATGTGTTGTTTAATCTGAAAGATAATGACCATATCAAAATATATCAATATTTGGCTATATCGCTTTTCAAAAATAATAAAATAGTCATAAGATTTCCTTGATTCCTGGGCAAGATAGTGGAATAGGGATAGCTCTGGTCTGAAGCTCCCAGTGAGACCAACACATAAGGCAGGGGATTTCTGCATTTCCAACTGAGGTACCCAGTTAATCTCACTGGGACTGGTTAGACAGTGGGTGAAGCCCACAGAGGGCCAGCAGAAGCAGGGTATGGCACCACAACACCCGAGAAGTGCAAAGGGTCAGGGAACTGCCTCCCCTAGCAAAGGGAAGTCATGAGGGACGGTGCTATTTGACCCAGATACTATGCTTTCCCTATGGTCTTCACAACCCACAGACCAGGAGATTCCCTTGGGTGCCTACACCACCAGGACCCTGGGTTTCGAGTACAAAACTTGGTGGCCATTTGGGCAGACACTGAACTAGCTGTAGCAGTTTTTTTTTTGTATTCCAGTGGTGCCTGAATGCCAATGAGACAAAACCGTTCACTCCCCTGGAAAGGGGGCTGAAGCCAGGGAGCCAAGTTGTCTTGCTCAGCGGATCCCACCCCTACGGAGTCCAGCAAGCTAAGATCCACTGGCTTGAAATTCTCGCTGCCACCACAACAATCTGAAGCATCTGCGATGCTGGAGCTTGCTGGGGAAAGGGGCGTCTGTCATTACTGAGGCTTGAGTAGGTGGTTCTCCCCTCACAGTGTAAACAAAACTACTGGGAAGTTTGGACTGGGCAGAGCCCACTGCAGTAGCACAAAGCCCCTGTAGCCAGACTGCCTTTCTAGGTTCCTCTTCTCTGGGCAGGGCATCTCTGAAAGAAAGGCAGCAGCCCAAGTCAGGGGCTTATAGATAAAATTCCCATCTCCCTGGGACAGAACACTTGGGAGAAGGGGCAGTTGTGGATGCAGCTTCAGCAGACTTAAATGTTCCTGCCTGCTGTCTCTCAAGAGAGCAGCAGATCTCCCAGCACAGTTGTTGAGCTCTGCTAAGGGACAGACTGCCTCCTCAAGTGGGTCCCTGACCCCCTTGCCTCCTGGCTGGCATCATACAGGAGAGCTCTGGCTAGCATCTGGTGGGTGCTCCTCCGGGATCGAAGCTTCCAGAGAAAGAAACAAGCAGCAATGTTTCCTGTTCTGCAGCCTCCACTGGTGATACCCAGGGAAACAGAATCTGGAGTGGAACTCCAGCAGACCTTCAGAAGAGGGGCCTGTTAGAAGGAAAAGTAACAAACAGAAAGCAATAGCATCAACATTATCAGAAAGGATGAACACGCAATAACCCCATTCAAAGGACACCAACATCAAAGACCAAAGGCAGATAAATCCATGAAAATGAGGAAAAACCAGTGCAAAAAGGCTGAAAATTCCAAAAAACAGAATGCCTCTATTCCAAAGGATCACAACTCCTCACTAGCAAGGGAACAAAACTGGATAGGGAATCAGTTTGATGAATTGACAGAGGTAAGCTTCAGAAGATGGGTAATAACAAACTCCTTCGAGATAAAGGAGCATGTTCTAACCCAACGCAAGGAAGCGAAGAACCTTGATAAACGGTTACAGGAACTGCTAACTAGAATAAACAGTTTATAGAGAAGAGCATAAATGACCTGATGGAATTGAAAAACACAGCACAAGAACTTCATGAAGCATATACAAGTATCAATAGCTGAATCAATCAAGCAGAAGAAAGGATATCAGAGATTGAATTTAAGATCAACTTAATGAAATAAAGCATGAAGACAAGATTAGAGAAAAAAATGGAAAAGGAATGAACAAAGCCTCCAGGAAATATGGGACTCACTCTGTGAAAAGACCAAACCTACGTTTGATTGGTGTACCTAAAAGTGTCAGGGAGAATGAAACCAAGTTGGAAAACACACTTCACGGTATTATTCAGGAGAACCTCCCGAACCTAGCAAGACAGGCAACATTCAAATTCAGGAAATACAGAGAATGCCACCAAGATACTCCTCGAGAAGAGCAACCCAAGACACATAATCATCAGATTCACCAGGGTTGAAATGAAGGAAAAAATGTTAAGGGCAGCCAGAGAGAAAGGTCAGGTTACCCACAAACAGAAGCCCATCAGACTAACAGTGGATCTCTCGGCAGAAACCCTACAAGCCAGAAGAGAGTGAGGGCCAATATTCAACATTCTTAAAGAAAAGAATTTTCAACACAGAATTTCATATCCAGCCAAACTAAGCTTCATAAGCGAAGAAGAAATAAAATCCTTTACAGACAAACAAATGCTGAGGGATTTTGTCACCACCAAGCCTGCCTTACAAGAACTCCTGAAGGAATAGTTCATGTCCTTTGCAGGGACATGGATAAAGCTGGAAAACTGAACACCACATGTTCTCACTCATAAGTGGGAGTTGAACAATGAGAACACATGGGCACAGGGAGGGTAATATCACATACCGGTGCCTGTTAGGGGGTTGGGGCAAGGGAGGGAGAGCATTACGAGAAATACATAATGTAGATGACAGGTTGATGGGTGCAGCATACCACCATGGCACATGTATACTTATGTAACAAACCTGCATGTTCTGCACATGTATCTAAGAACTTAAAGTATTAATTTAAAAAAAAAAACTATAGATTATTAAAGAAGAGGACTGCAACTCAGGAATCATATAGCCAGTGACCATGCCATTTACCATAAAGAGAAAATATTGTTGTACAGGAATCCAGTGACGATCCCCTTTACATCATATAGTCTAAGGTATACACTCTAGAAAAGACTGAAGAAAAAAAATAGTGACCTCAAATGGGGCAAGAATATGGGAAAGGGAATGTTTAAATCTCATGGATATGAATAAATAGCCTGCAATGTGTGGAATAAGAACCCAGTTAGAGTCTTGAAACAGAAAGCTATGAGTTTAAGGAAAATCCAAAATCAATAAAAGCAGAATGTAGGGGTTGAGATTAGGGTGAAAGAAAAGAAGAAATAAAAAGTGTTCTAAGGTTTCTTGTCAGGGGCAAGGATGTGGGCATCTAAAATTTTTGTTTTATTGAAATGAGGAGAAAAGGGAGAAATTGATCACCTTGGAAATGAAAAAAAAAATCTCGGGTATTAAAAAATCATTGGATTTGGCTAAATACACACACACAGAGACACACACACACACACACACACATATATAAAACCTTAAATTCTAATATGTAAAGATTTGTATGGCATAAGTTCTAACCATAATAGAAATAAATAATAAAACAGTGATTGTCAAAAAATGATTTCCTTGACTTCTAGAGGACAAAGAACATTTGATTAGCATGTCCAAAAATACACATATAATTTCTTAGAACTTGTCTGAGAGGCAAAGAGCAGGGCTAGACTATGAAAATATGAAGTATTTATAAGGTGTGGCAATTTGTCAAAAATCACCACAGATGGAATTCCTGATATAGTACTTCAGTAATAATCTCTATAGTGTCCAAAGTAGAAGTGAATTTATATTCTGGCTGCCAGAGACACTTTACCTGAACCATATGAATCATAAAGCTCAAAGAATCCTGAATCTTCTCAAAAGGACATTTGTTTGAGTGTCGTTTAACCTAAGAGATTCAGAACCCATTGCAAACTCTAGTGTTTCCAGTAGCAACTTTTTGCTTCTTCTGGATAAGGATGGAACAGGCAAATGCATACAGGCTTTAATAGAGAAGTCTTAGGAATGACTTAGCACAGATGCTACAAAGGGTTAAAAAAGGATGAAACAAATACAGTGAAAACCTGGGACACACAGATACAAAACCTCAGGAAACGGATTTACCAATTCTACAGCATTTATGATCCAATTGGAGAAGCATATCCCAAGCCAGGCGAACAGCTGGAAAACCAGCCAGAACCATTCTGGGCTAGGGAAGGAAGTAAATGGGAGGAACAAAAAGCAAAACTTATTGTAATATGCAAGTCTGCCCATGACTTGATTCCCCTAAAGAGAGTATCTCGGTTGTTACCGTAACCTGTAACTCACCCTGGAACGTTTTCCCACCTTTAAACTCCCTCTCCTACATGCAACACAGATGGACAGGCACACACACAAGTATGCAAATAGCATGAAGCAAAGCACATACTATTTTCATTGTGGAGTACATTTCTCATTGGAAAGGCAGAGTAGATCTAAGATTTTATAAAAGTATCTACTCAACTAATTGAGATAATGAATATGGGCTCTAAGCACAGTGTCTGGCATATAGTAGGTAAATATTAGCTATTATCATATGAAAAGGTCTATTACTCCATAAATACAAATCTAATTACAATCTTTTTAATGATTCTTTGAAGTATAATTATAGCTAAATGGGCTCAAGTTGTAACTTACGCAAGATCACTAGTGAAGGCAGTACTGTAATTAAAATCTTAAAGGCTTTCTGGCTATGGAGACCACATTATTTCTTACTGTGTAAAACTGCTTTCAAATTGGCTATCTAAACACTATTGGGATATTGAAAGGGTTAAAATTATGCCCCATCTTGCACCAAATAGGTAAAACAGAAATAACACACAACAAAATAACTAATCCAGACCCAGATACTCTTTCATTATCTATTAGCTTCACTCAGAAATACAAGCTATAGGATTGATGGAGAAGTTAATTTCTGCTGGAAAAATTAACGTCGTGTATGCTGAAGCTTCTTGTGCTCATAATTCTCTCAAGTGTAACACTTGAGCTTGAGCCTCCATAAATTGTGCTAACCTCAAGATTAGCCTCCTTCATTTACCTGCTTATTTGACCCAAGGGAGTTTATAATTAATCAGACTGGCACGCACCTATCATATCAATTCACAGGTTGACACAAACATGTACTTTATTTACCAATAGATAATCCATGCTGCACTCAGCTGCCACATATTAATCTTATTAAAAGGTGACTCCGTCTTGCCCTTTTCTTGCTCAGAAATGACCAAAGCTTCCTCATAGCTACTGAGTTGAAAGCCCTACAGCTCAGCTTACCCTTAGGACTTTCCATAGGATAAATCTACCTTCAAAGCTCTCCCATCACCAATTTTGAGTCACACAAGCTCATGCTGTTCCACTGTATTTTCCCTTTCTTTCCATTCAGATTCTAAAACTATCATTCCCCATGACATAGCTCGCAGGATTTATCTCTGATTTCTAACAAGAACTGATAATAGCAATCACTTTGTTTCATGTAATCTGTTGCATTAGACTATTTTAGGAGAGTATGTTTTATTTCAACATTTCAAGCTTCTGGGGAACAAAAACAATTTCTGATAAGTGCCTTTCAGGATCTACCACAGTGCTTCCTATCTACTCAGCCCCAGACCAATTCATCCATTCACTAAGTCAGTATTATTAAGCACCTATTATGTGTCAAATACTACATTATTACCTCAGAATATAATAACCAACTAGACATGATCACTGATGTTATAAAACTTACATTTAACAAGAATGAGAAAATTATCAGCCTTTTCAATAAAGTAGGATAAGTGGGAAGATGGGGAAAGTTCACGTGCTAGCAGATATGGCAGCGGTGGAGACGGGGTGAGAGCCAAGAAGGGCTTTTAGAGCAGGTATCATTTACTCATAGACTATCTAAATGAAGCAAGAAGAGAAAAAAGGAAGAAGAAAGGGAGAGACAGGTGTTAAATGTTTTCAATGACATATTCCTAAACTTTGGTTTCATATAGACAAATACATAGACACACACACACCCATGTATGACTGTGTCCCCACGTATGTACTATAAAAGAGTGAAGCCTGATTCTAACTAACTCATAAATCTACAGCTATCTATTTTCAGCAGAGATCCACCACAATTACATTACATACCTGAATTAGTGGAAATCTTAAGTCCAACAATTCAATTACTTTCCCTCCTCGATTAACAATTGCCTTGAGATATATAGATATCTGCTACAAATATTCTCTTATAATATCAATGTACATATCCCCAATCTACATGTCAAGAGGCACCATAGCATGTAATCTGTTTTCATATTTATTTATTCCTTTAAGAGAGTTCAAGAAAGTCCATTTTGAAGCTCAAATAAAGTTCCATTTTAAATTCCAATTCTAGGTTAAGATTTATGCCAGTTCTTATTTAGCATAGGCACCCATCCGTGTCCACAGGCCTTTCTGGATCTGAGATATGGAATAATTCTACATGTATTTACATTCCTCCAGGCTGCTTATTCAGCAAGCTTTCTAAATGGATGCTAGTTTGTGCCTGGATAATAAACGGAGTCAATCTGGACTTAAAGGGGATTTTAGATTCAGGGCACAAGGTCAGACAAAACAAAACATGGACATTCCCAGAAACTGATACAAAAATGTAAACCATGCAGAAGATTACCTTCTCCAGAAATCCTCCCCAGGAGGTGAGAGAATGCACTTTGTGGATATTTTGGAAATAACTGTTCTAGGCAGCAGGAAAGCAAATACAAAGATTCTGAGGCAGGAACATGCTTGACATGTTTAAAGAAGAGTAAGGGGGAAGAGAGACAGAAGTTGAGGGCAAAGGGTTATCTGTATTTATTTATTGAGATGGGGTCTCCCTCTGTCACCTAGGCTGCAGTACAGTGGGGCAATCTCAGCTCACAGCAACCTCTGCCTCCCAGGTTCAAGCAATTCTCCGGCCTCAGCCTTCCGAGTAGTTGGGATTACAGGTGCTCACCATAACACCAGCAAATTTTTGTAGTTTTAGTAGACACAGGGTTTCACAATGTTGGTCAAACTCCTGACCTGAAGTGATCCACTCGTCTTGGCATCCCAGAGTGCTGGGATTACAGGAGTGAACCACTGTGCCCACTCTGGCAAAGGGTTATTTTTGTTGTGGTTGTTGGGGAAGGAGGGGTCCCAATTGCATAAGGCTTATGGGTCTTTATAACAATAAGGTTTTCCATTTTTAACCCTGATTGCAATGAGCCACTGGGTTTTGAGCTAATACATGATTTCATAGAAATTTATATTTAAAGGATTCCCTTTTTCATCCTTCATTTAGCTGGAGTGAGTGGATTTCTCCAGAAAGATCGAGAAAGAGAACATCTTACATAGTATAATAGAAGTGACTGGTTATTTTATAAAGATATAAAGCTTCTAGAGTTTAATTATACAACATTCCTTTTAAGATAGCTGAACTATATCTGATTTTTAAAATGTATTATTAATTTTGCTTCCCAAATAGTTTCCCTTCTGGGAAATTTTCTTGCAGCAAGTACAGACTACTACAGAATATGAGAATCAGACTGACAGATATTCTGCTAGATAACTCCAGGGATGTTCTCTTGTTTAACCCTCAAAAGAATCCTGCAAAATAGGTGTTATGTTCCCCGAGATGAAAAAGCAAACTTGGGCCGGGCGCCGTGGCTCACGCCTGTAATCCCAGCACTTTGTGAGGCTGAGGTGGGTGGATCATGAGGTCAAGAGATCGAGACCATCCTGGCCAACATGGTGAAACCCCGTCTCTACTAAAAATACAAAAATTAGCTGGGCTTGGTGGCGTGTGCCTATAGTCCCAGCTACTCGGGAGGCTGAGGCAGGAGAATTGCTTGAACCCAGGAGGTGGAGGTTACAGTGAGCCAAGATTGCGCCACTGCACTCCAACCTGGCACCTGGTGACAGAGCGAGACTCTGTCTCAAAAAAAAAAAAAAATGAAAAAAAGAAAAAGCAAGCTTGGAGGGGATAATTAGTTCAGGTCACACAGTTAGATATGCTGGTGAAAAATGGGAACTTAGGACCACCTACCTCTCAGGGCCTTGGTCATTCTGTGGCTGTCCCAGTGATTCCTGCTCGTCAATTAAAACTCTGAATATAGCTGAGCGTGTGGCTCACGCATGTAATCCCAGCACTTTGGAAGTCCGTGGAGTTCAAGACCTGCCTGGCCAAAATGGCGAAACACCGTCTCTACTAAAAATACAAAGAGAAGTTAGCCGGGCGTGGTGGCAGGTGCCTATAATCCCAGCTACTCAGGAGGCTGAGGCAGGAGAATTGCTTGAACCTGGCAGGCGGAGGTTGCAGTGAGCTGAGATCATGCCATTGCAATCGAGCCTGAGCACCAGAGTGAGTTTCTGTCTCAAAACAAAACTCTTTATGGGGACTTAGAACATACTACTTCAAAATATGGGACTTTAGAAATTAAGAAAACACCAGAAGCAGAAAGGTAATTCTCTGATCTTCTCCCACCTTTCTGTGTGAAAGTTGGTCACAAAGGCCAGCTTTCAGCATCCCTGAAAATGGGCCATAAGATCCTCATGCGACAGGTATCCTGCCCTATACCTGAAGAAAAGCATGCTACACGGAGAGGCCAAGAAAAATCTCAACAAACATGCCTTGCTCAATTCTCCCTAGTTTATTACCTTTAGATTATACATTTTTTGTCCAGTCACATTTCTACATAACTAACTGTCCATTCATCATCTAACCTAAGCATAAAAATGTCCAGTTATCCTTGGGTCTTTGGGTCATCATTTGTGGATAGTTCTGTGTCACATAAAACTTAGATAAATTTGTTATGCTTTTCTCTTATTAATCTGTCTTTTATTATAGGGATGCCAATCACAATCCTTGCAATGGGTAAAGAAAATACATCATTACTTTGTCTCTGCCACTTGTTTAAAAATCAAAAATTCCAGCCAGCGCAATGGCTCACACCCATAATCTGACCACTTTGGGAGGCTGAGGTGGTCAGATCACTTGAGGTCAGGAGTTCAAGACTAGCCTGGTCAACATAGTGAAACCCCATCTCTACTAAAAATACAAAAATTAGCTGGATGTGGTGGTGTGAACCTGTAATCTCAGCTACTTGGGAGGCTGAAGCAGGAGAATCACCTGAAGCCAGGAGGTGGAGGTTGCAGTGAGCTGAGGTTGTGCCACTACACCCCAGCCTGGGCAACACAGTGAGACTCCATGTCAAAAAAAAAAAAAATTCTAGTTTTTCAAATAGTCTTTTACAGTTTTGATAAGCCTGAATCAACACCACAGAATCCTTGGTAAGTCAGGTAAAGCTGAATTACTAATCTGAACTCCTGAGGGTCACATCTTTTTCCTTGGCTCTTCCACCAAACCACTGCTACTCATGAAAATATATACCCTCTGCAAAGTAGCCAGCTGAATGAACCTTTATGCAATAAGTTGAAGAGGAATGCATACAGGGAGGACAGAGAAAAAGAGAGAGAGAAAGAGAGGTCTTGGTTCCAGCCATGCAAAAGTGTATCCATCCTGCAGGCACGCAAGGCAGAAGGTACACAGCAGACTGTACTTGTCAGGCTCAGCCTTCAACTTCACACTTGGCAGTGGGAGCTGCTTACTAGCACCAACCTCATCTTCTTTAGAGTTTTGTTTGCAAATGAGATATTTCATCAATCTATGGATTCCCTGTTTTTTTCTCTTAGTCACCTCTCATTCTTTCTTTCACTGGCTCACTGTTTTTTTGTTAAAGCCCTTTGTTTTTGAGAAAAGGAAACACATCATTGTTACTGGGTACAGGAATAAACTAGACAAATGTTTTCCTCCGCTTCTACGACATGAAACCTTTCACTTTTATCTTCCCAAACTAACTAGAAGAAGGAGGCTTTCTTGTTTTCCCCCTCAGCAGTGGAAGTGAACACCTTCTATTCAATAACTCCACCCACGAGCTGGTGGCCTCCTTCTCAAAGGGTCAGTAAAGTCTGCAAACCCCATGGAAGTGTAGTTTTAAGAATGACCCATAGAACTCCCATAAGGACTCAGATGTCTATTTTGAACAATACTTGCTTTAAGGCTTTATAAAAAAGCATAGAGGCAAATCTATTCTAGAGGGAGGAGTGATTTTAGAATAGGTGCTTGTCTCCACAGCTACATGGGGAAAGAATAGAATTAAACTTAGGCTGGAATACCGGAGAGGAAATGTGGGCTAGAAAATGAAGGAAGAAGTTTCCAGGCAGCAAATGCAACCTCACATGGCCCTCACTACACACCAGTTTGAATCATCTCTTACATTTGGCTAAATCAGTTGCTTAGATAAAAGTGAGAATGAGGCCAAATTAACATATAATTTTGGCTAGAGACTCAAGGTGTCAGAATCACAAAGATTTTTGTTCAAATCTCATTTCTTAGGCTTCTACGCTATGTTATTTTGGGCAAGGTGTTTAACACCTCTGGCCATCATTTTCCCCTATATATAACAGCAAGAGATAATCAGAGTGGCTGGGGTCATTAAGGAAAACACTTGGGAAGTAGTTTGTCAGTACAGAATAGGGACAGCCTTCCTGGGAGGGTCCCTGTATGATTACCAAAAATGGGGGGACTCTACACTCAGCTGGCCAGAGGGGGGCTGCCCAAAATAGGCAGTTTTTTTTTTTAATAGCTGATTAACAACTATGTCCACACTCACACATCAGCCCCAACTTATCTTCTAATCTTGAGAAAATTAATCACAAAGAAATGGTGTCAGGTGAAGGGAAAGCCAAGCAGGGAGAGGCAGTTGAGTTATAATTCTCCCTCAGTGCCCAACACATTATACTACCATAGGCAGGTCACATAACTTTTCTGGACCTCATTTCCCTTTGTGTAAAATGAATGAGTTGGGCTAGACTAAGCTTAGTCTTTGTGGGCTTAATTTCCCAAATAGAGGAAGGGCCATTTCTAGCTCTGTAAAGGATGACAGCATTTGACAAATGTCTACAGTTCCTGTGTGATGGTCAGTTATCAATTCCAATTATGGGGTCAGCTGAGGAGCAACGTCAAACCAGCCTGCAGGGATCTGTGCCTGAAGGGAAGAGGCAAAGCTATCAAGGGTAATAATCAAAGCTTGGCCATTTAATGGGGAAGCTGTTAGGCAAATTCACGGCTTTACTCCAGGAGCATTTTCCCTGACTGAATACCCTGCAGAGCAGGACAGAAGAGGGCTCAGCTGCCTCTCCTATGAGACAAATGGGTCTTGCATGATTTGCACTTGCAAGTCATTTCAAATATTAATTATAAAATCATCTATTTACTTTGTTTTATCCTTTCTTGCAAATCATTCTAAAAAATAATGTCATTTAAATGCTGCTTCACTTGCTAGGCCCAAGTGAACTCCCCAGGGAAATCCTAGCCACTGTAATATTTGAAAATGCCCCTTTAAATTAGCAAGCCTTGCACAGGCTCTATTGGCAAATTCAATCATCCCTTTGCTACTGGGTACTTTTGTTTGTGCCTCCCTTAAAGAACTGGAGTTCACCCACCTTCAATTCCAATCAGGCTGAAGTGATATGAATATGCTGTGAGTTTAGTGGCAGCAACTCCATTAATGTTAATGCACAATAAAGAACCACACAGTTTAATAAAAACGAAAGCTCCGAACTATATCTGAAAGCCTTTTAAGAACAGAGTAAATGCTCTAGTGATATTTTTTCCCCTTCTCTTACCAAAACTCTTAAACAAGTATAAGACAGGCTTTGTGGGTTTTTATACATTTCTTCTATTCAAAGGCAAAAAAAAAAAAAAAAAAGTGGGAGATGTTTACTATGTTTAATTAGCTTCATAATGCCTGGGTTTCCTTAACCTGAGTGAGGCAGTTGATTACTAAACGTAGAAGCTCACAATTTATTAGCAGCACTACTAAATGTTTCTACCTAATGCTGATGACTACAACTGCAAAAACATGAGCTTTTAAATCCCTGAATTCTGCAAATAGTAAAAGAGAAATTATTTGGGGTCCTGGAGCAAAGCCATAATGAAGGAAAAAGAATTAGTATGAAACTGAATCTCACTTGAAAATGGGGCCTGTAGATTTTAGACTGATCCAAGCTTCCTCATTAAAAAGGCAGGCATTTTATTTAAACCACGTGGAGATGCTGACTGGATAAATATCTAAATGAATGGAATTCACTGTGAACTGCTCCCCAGTTCCTGATCTTTTTAATTAAAGTGAGGACACAGGAAATCTGAGATTTTTTAGAGGTTTTATCTTATTTTATTTACTTTTTTAGTGACAGAGTCTCACTGTGTTGTCCAGGCTAGATTGCAGTGGTGCAACCATAGCTTACTGCAGCCTCAAACTCCTGAGCTCAAGAGACCATCACACCTCAACCTCCCAAGTAACTGGAACTACAGGTGTGTACCACCATGCCTGGCTAACATTCCGTAAAGATGGGGGCAGGGAGTTCACCATGTTACCCAGGCTGGTCTTGAACTCCTAACCTCAAGCAATTCTCTCACTTCAGCCTCCCAGAAGGCTGGGATTACAGATGTGAGTCCCCTGCCAGACCAGGAAGAGATTTTAATGGTGATCCTTTCTGACCACCTTTCTACACTTGACTTTTGGTTACAACATCCCTAATATGTGCTTGACCCAGCAGCCTGTTATCCTTTCCTTCAGCTTGACTAAGCCTTAAGTAGCTTATTCCTCACTCTAGGTCCCTAACATCACTTTTCTTACAGCATTTACTTTAGAAAACCTGTAATTATAAATCCTTTCTCTGCCCCTTTGACGTGTAAATCTTTTTAAAAGGCTCTTGTCAGTTTTGCAACCTCTCTCAAGAACCTAGGAGCCATCTCTTTGAAATGCAATCAACAAGGAGATAACACGGCTATCTACGAGTTTTTCTGAGAGAGTTGAATATGTGTGCCTTACTCTAAGTTGCAAAGCTACCTTCTCTCTTAAAGACAAGTTTATTTTCCCTTTGGATAAAGACAACTGGTAAATACAGATGGCTTATGACTTCCCCTTAACAACCTCCAGGCCTTTTTCCTGAGCTCACCCAACTCTTAGAAAAACTCTCCCGCTTCCTCTTCAGTGGGGAGTTGAATCTAGATTGCATTCTAGCTTCTGCTCTATTGTTAATATCCTTGAATAAACTTCCTTGCCTGCTTAGCTTTGGCCAGTGCAATTTTTGCTTCTGATGCTTAAAGCTTTCTGGACACGAGCAGGGATCCCAACACCTACCCCCTTGGATATCCATTCCTTCCTTCATCAACTCTGACCTTAGATAATTCTTCCCTACAAGAAACCACAGTCTCTCACTAGGAATTCTACAGACTTGTATAGAATATGACTAATATTTTACACACCCTTTAAATAGCTAAAGAAAGCTTCTCTGAGCCAGGTAAGCTTCTCCAGGACCTTCACGGAAGGTGCTGAGCCTTAGGCTCAGATGTGTCTTTGTCAAAGGATCTCCCTAAGGGAGTGCGTAAAGATATAGTAACTCCAGGCATAGAAGAGGCAACTGAAGGTGTTGTATTTTACTTTAGAAAAATAAAATTTATGATAATTCAGGATATGACCCACAGATCAGGTATCCTCAGTATGAATTACAAATGCATTCAGCTTCCAGTAATGTTTTCTTCACTCTATAAATAAAAGCAATCTATTTGAGGTTTGAACAGCCCAGGTGAGGATACTAAGACTTGGTACTTTTATCTCATTAAACCGTCAAGAAAAAACACTACATATTCAATTAAGTGGGTGAGAAGAATAATAGCTAGTAAATTCTTTTTCTAGACTACAGTCATGACCTTGGAAACTCTATGATGATATTCATAAAATTAGTTTTATTTTAAAAATTCTATTCTTCTCCTACAGACTTTGCTATATATATACTCATTATATTCACCCTCCCTTTTTTCACTACTTGAAGTGTCCTCTCAGGTCTAGACATTTTCCTTTTTGGATGTTTTCCCACATTCTCACCCCTATCAAAACATTCATCTAGTGTTTCATTCTATCGGGGCATGATTTTTAAAATTAAGGGGTAACCAGTCAGTCAGGTAATCAAGTTATTTTATTATTTGACCCACTAGGTTTTTCATCAAAGAAAATATCATTAAGTTACAAGTGTGTTAATAGTTGACCCCGAGAAGCCCGCTTGGTTCTCACTGCGAAGATGGAAAGCACAAGCTCGTTAAGTGCCTTTTTATTTCTGAAAAGGTAATTTTTGAGCAGTTTCTGTTGCTCCTTTTTCACAGTCCCCTTATATTCAAAGGTAATATTTTTATTTTCACAACATATGTTTATTTTATTTGTATTTTTCTTAGGAAATATATTTTCAAAATAATTTTATAGAATTATGTACTGACAGTACCTTGTATCCTAGGCTTAGAGCTCTTCTAGGGCAAAGTTATTTATCTTATTAGCCCATAATAACCAGTATGATTCCTGCCACATAGTATATCTCAATAAATATAGTTAAAAGTATAAAAATTGAGAAAATTAATTGAGGTGATCTTCCCAACAATTTTGTAGGACAGAGAATGGAATAAATATTTATTGCCTTTTTTCTGTTTTGAGACAGAGTCTTGCTGTTGTTGCCCAGGCTGGAGTGCAGTGGTGTGATCTCGGCTCACCGCAACCTCCGCCTCCTGGGATCAAGCGATTCTCCTGCCTCAGCCCCTTGAGTACCTGGGATTACAAGTGCCCACCACCACGCCCAGCTTATTTTTGTATTTTGTTTTAGTAGGGACAGGGTTTCACCATGATGGCCAGGCTGATCTCAAACTCTTGACCTTAAATGATCCACCTCCTTTGGCCTCCCAAAGTGCTGGGATTACAGGCATGAGACACTGTGCCCGGCCTATTGCCATTTTTTCAGGCAGGTTAAGTAATTGTTCAACGTAGGATGTAGAAAAATCAGCCCTCCTGAGTGGTGAAAGTACATCTGATTGGAATAACTTTGGGTATGCAATTAGACCTACAGTCCCAGAGTTCATCTCTGTTAAAGATGCGTGTCAATTCTGGTTACTCGGTGGAACATACAAGAGAAATTCTAAATCATGCTACTGTTAAGATTTAGTACGTGAATGTACATATATGTGCATGTGTTGGTGGGGAAGGGCCAAATTTGCATTTTACCAGCTCTCCTTTTGTTCTTAACAGGTCTAATTCATATACTCATTAGATTTGGCTCTGGTAAGAATCACTTTTCAATTATAGGCCATAGATAAGAGGCATAAACCTGGGGGAAGGGGACACGGCGCACACTCACAAACAGACAAGCAAACAAACAAAACACTAGACATATTATCTCCTTGTAAGAAACAGTGATGCCAGTCCTCCATACATCAGACATTTCAGTCTCTCAGACCCCAAATCTTTTCAGTGGCAGAAAGAAGGCCAATGTTCATGAACTCATTACCCAAGTCTTGATCAATCTTAATATATTGTACAGAACTGTCAGTGTAGCTGAAAGGGCATTTCTTTCTCCACTTTGATGTTCTTGCAAATGGATTCATTTGGAGGTAGAATAAGAAGTTTGGATGATGGGATATAAACACAGAGCTGCTTTCCATGCTGTGAAAAACTGAATTGGCACAATTGTGCATAAAGCCAGGCATTATGATTTTAAAGGATAAGAGGCCATAATCCTAGCACTTTGGGAAGCTGAGACAGGAGGATTGCTTGAGGCCCAGACCTCAAAACCAGCCTGGGTAGGCAGTATCGCAAGATTCCATCTCTACAAACAGTTGAAAAATTAGCCACGTGTTGTGGTGCACACCTGTAGTCCTAGTTACTCCAGAGGCTGAGGTGAGAGGAGAGCTTGCGCCCAGGAGTTTGAAGTTGCAGTGAGCAATGGTCATGCCACTGCCACGCTAGCCTGGGCAATTGAGTGAGACACTGTCTCAAAAATAAACAAACAGGAGAGTCAAGGGATTGCAAGAGCTACTTTTCCGACGATTAAAACATCCTTGCTTTCCTAAAAAAGAACTTATTTTTAAGGAATTGTAAGAGTTCATCAGCCAAGTGTGTGGTTATCTGTTCATCCAAGCTCCTGGTCTTCTTAGATTAATTAATGATTTACTCAGTGTTTCTATTTCACTTGATTCACACTCAATTGAAGAGTTAGAACCATAAAAAATTAGACTTAAGCTTTAAAGATAGCATTCCATCCAGTTCCATAGCACCTGCTACATACGGCAGTCAGAGGTACAAAGCCTCAATGGAGCACTCTGAGTGAAGGAATTAACTTTCAGGGAAGTGCACACCACTGATTCCTGGCTGTTCATTTCTGACAGTGCTACAGGACACTGAGGAAACCTGCTTGCCTATGGTACTACATCAGTCCATGTTCTGCCTTCAGAAGCTTTCTAGAACATATCTGATCTCTCTCCTGTATTGTGTTAAAAGAAATTTTCAGAAA
The DNA here is from genome assembly GCA_963573385.1 of Cacajao melanocephalus. Classification (NCBI taxonomy): domain Eukaryota; kingdom Metazoa; phylum Chordata; class Mammalia; order Primates; family Pitheciidae; genus Cacajao; species Cacajao melanocephalus. The sequence continues at coordinate 29,952 of CAUYLG010037134.1, read as the reverse complement.
AAAGTAAAATCATGACCGTTATGCACGTATAAATAGGAACACGAGTTCAATAATTTATTTTGCTCATATGATATGAGGAAATCAAACAGATGTTACACCAGTTCAAAGGAAAAGTCAAAACACTACAAAATTACATGGAGTAAAGGAATGTTGAGCTAAACTGCAAATGAAGACAAAGTGACTTTTCCACAGGGAGGGAGGGAAGTCAACTGAAATTCTACTGGACAAGACATAATTTGCATACCAATCAGTTACCTATAATTTACAAAGGTGCAAAACAGCTTAAATACAATAATAGGACTAGAACTATTACTCAATTGAATATCCTGGATTGGTGTGATATACATCATGAATATGTTTCCAATGAAGTACTAAATTTTTTTAGTATTGAAGTAGAATCCTAGCATCTTAAATGTAATTCTAAGCTGAAAACAAAAGGGGGAAAAAAAGCCCTGAAAACTGAAAGCTATTTTCCCAATGCCTGGTGCTTATATATCCCTCTTAGTATGAATACTATGAATATTCATTTATTTTGCTGCATAAATATTAATACATGTTATTACAAATATTGCCCAGATACCTCAAGAGGTGTTACACGGTATCTAGTATATGCATGTATTAGCTTCTCAAAATCAGAAATCTTCTGAGATCTAAAACTCCTTTAGTTTCCTATTGATGTTTTTCTAGAGTCAGCTTATGGTTTAGCTAATTGTTTACGTTTCTTTCAAACTTCACATTCACTGACTTCAACTTGGTAGCTTAAAATTAGCCAAGGGGGGTGGTATTTACACAAGAAAACAGTCAAATGCTCCAAATCAGGGCTTTCTTTTGTGTGTGTATGTGTGCGTGTGTGTGTGTGTTCGTGCGCACAGTGTGTGTGCATGTGTGTGTATGTGTGTTTTCTTCCTGAAGGCCAGTTGTTAAACATTTGTCAGAACACCCCTTCCCCTAAGGATTTCAAATAAAGGATTGTGCACCTGTATCTCAGCAATTTACAAAGAAGATGTGAAGATGAATAAGGCACAGTCCCTGTCCTTAAGGGATTCACAGACTAGTGAAGAGTTTTTGGTCTAGTACATAAATTAACATAGTTATAAACATAAGGTTGTTCCAGGGTTTATGCTTCCTCCAAGGTAGCTGTTTCACAACAACCGTGCTCCTACTGTCCGTCATAAAATGAATTAAATCTGAGTGGTTTCAATTCAATAAATAGGCAGGAATATGAGTTCCTCTACTAGATTATTTAAAAGATATAAATAGTAAACAGTGCAGAAGATTTCACTGGAATATGAAAACACACACATTTTACTTAGCAATAACTGGTGATACAGGCTAAAAGCTTTCCTTCAAATAACGAATTTTGGAGAGAAAATAATATATAATCAAAGTACAATTTGGGAATTTTCTATTTACTCCAAACATTAGTCTTTTTCTTTGATAGGACGTTTTTCATCTAACAAATATATATACTTTTTTTTTTTTATTTGAGATGGAGTCTTTCTCTGTCATGCAGGCTGGAGTGCACTGGCGGATCTCTCCTCACTGCAGCCTCTGCCTCCTGGGTTCAAGCGATTCTCGTGCCTCAGCTTCCCAAGTAGCTGGGATTACAGGCATGACAAAAATATTTTTAAACACTACCCATGCGTCAGGCACTTTGCTGGATATAAGAGATTCAACAATAAAAATGCTTTGCATTCTGTTCCTGAGGAACTTTAATTCTAGTGAAAAAGAATAATGTAAGGATAAATCATGACAATATACTAGGATGCCTGATAAAAGAGAAGTATTGGGTTGAAAACCGGCAGATGCAATTAATTCTCTGGGGAAAGAGCTGAGCAAATGATTTCAAAGGAGATGCCTTTAAGAAAGAATAAAACTTTGCTATAGAAGGAAGGAAGGGCCTGCTAGTTAGAGGGAGTAGCATATCACACACTTGCATAATACAGAATCCTTTAGGAAGAGATGTGAGAGGTTTAAGAGTGGGATGAAGATTTCTATGTCTTCAAGAATGAAGACAAATGAATTTATGAGTTAACCTATAGTTTTCAAGATTTCTTTGTGTATAAAGATTCCATTATGCAGAAGAGAATACAAAAAAATAAAATCTGCTGGATACACAGGTATAAAGTTAGAGCTTATAAGCTCTCTGGACTTCTCTGAAATCTCTAGGGAATAAAAACCTTGACCTCAGAGAAGATTTCTTATTCATATGTCATCTTCTGGACCTAATGAAGGGTCTCATCCAGAGTAGGCAATTATTAAATAACTGGTAAATGGAAGAAGAAGATGAAAATGAACAGTAAAACATAAGAGTGTTCAGCTTTCTGTTTCGCTTTATCTGCTGCAGGATGCTGGCTATCTTCTTCAAAGGTCTGGAAAATTATCTCTCTTCTTAGGCTACATGGCTCTGATCCCTCTGTTCAAATCTTCTTCTACATACAACTCACCCTTTCCGTCCTTGGACTCCAGCTCCTTTGCCTTCCTTGTTCCTGAGCACAACAAGGACAAGCTCCTGTAAGAATTATTTCCTTGAGGGCATTGGTATTGCCTGTCTCTCTCCCCCAGAATGTCTACCTTGACCATTTTGTAAAACACACTTCTTCTACCTCCCTCCCTCCCTCCCTCCCTCCCTCCCTCCCTCCTTCCCTCCTTCTCTTCCTTTTCTTTATCTCTTTCTTTTTTGGTTTTTGTTTTTGTTTTTGACAGAGTCTTGCTCTGTCACCCAGGCTGGAGTGCAGTGGTCTGATCTTGGCTCACTGCAACCTCCACCTCCAGGGAGGTGAGAATTGCTTAAGCAATTCTCCTGTCTCCGCCTCCCATGTAACCGGGATTAGAACTACCTGCCACCATGCCTGGCTAATTTTTTTATATTTTTAGTAGAGTCAGGGTTTCACCATGTTGGCCAGGTTGGTTTCGAACTCCTGACCTCAAGTGATCTGCCCGCCTCGGCCTCCCAGAGTGGTAGGATTACAGGCCTGAGCCACCACACCCAGCCAAAAAATACCATATCTTATCATGCGACACACTCAAATACCTTGCAACACACTCAAGTCCCTTGCAATACTTTACTTTCCAGAACCTGAAATTATATTATAGATTTTATTGTATATTTCTCCATCAATATGTAAGCCTTATATTAGACAATACCTTGTGCTGGTTACTCCAACCCCCTGCATCTAAACCAGTGCTTGGCACATAGAAGGTATTCAGTAAGTTTTTATTAAATAGATTATTTAAAAATAAGTTTCTCTATTAGATATGTGCTTTTATGGGAAGTTTTCTCAGTTCTTTTTGAAAGCAAGTGGTGTGTATTTTAAAAAAGAAATGAATAAAACTAAAACAAAATCATTATTTCATCATAAACAGACTTCAAGAATATAAGAATGCTTCAAAAGAAGTAACTATATCTAAAAATATAAACAATAAGGAAAATCAGCAAAGTACTAAGATTCAAAATAAAAAGCTAACTTTAAAATAGATTCAAAATAAAAACCTAACTTTAAATTAAAAAGGTCATATTTCCCTTTTCTTTAGTAAAACTGTAGGTTTGGTTTGGGGCTTACACTGAGCCTCAAATAAAATACTTTATTTCCCAGAATCTCTTACAGCCAGGTATAGTTATATGACTAGGTTCTGGCCAAATGAGATATAAGCCAAAATGTCATGTAAAAATTCCAAGAATGCTGCTTTAAAGATGTAAATTCAGGCTAGAGATAACATCGTAATATGCTTTCTCCATTTTTTTCTTTCTGCTTCCCAAAATGTTGGTGTGGTGACTGGAGCTTTAGCGGTCACTATTGATCGTGTTTTGACTTTGAGACTGAAAGCTTTGTGTTAGAATGTTGGGACAGAGATGGAAGATGACTGGATCCCTTGTGATTTTGTGTAGCCATCACACCTTCTCTGTACTATTTCTAGACTTCTCCATGGGACAGAATAAACCCTCTGTGCTGATGATGCTGTTATTTTTAGTTTTCTGTTTATATACATTGAAGTAAAGTTCATATGTCATGTGAATATCTTAAATTATCCTTAGAGTCATGTTTATTTATTTGCCTGACAATATATTTACCAGATTGAGTAGTAAATGTGGAAACTATGTTTACCAGACTCAGTAGTGATTTTGATCCATCTAAAAAGTGCTATCGTGTCATCATTGTTTTTGTTGCAATTGTTGATATATTCACCACCTGTTCTAGGTAAGGACATCTGTTAATTTTCATGATTTTACTAAGCCCTGCATAAATATTAATTAAGCACAGTAGCTCTAAAAAACAAACTCAATGCTTGTTGGGGATTTAGGGGCAAAGCACTCAGGGTAATTACATGCTCAGATTAGAAACTTTTAGTAGTATGTAAAAACATACAACTTTTACAACGGGCCAGGCAAGACAAACACAAGCGGAATTATAGAAAAAAAAACCTATAGGAATATTAACACATTTCAGAAGCAACTAGGAATTACAAATGAGATGTTATATCTCTTCCAGTATATACAAAGAGCTAGATTGAGCCTTTGTTCCCAGTGAAAAAATAATAATATATTCAACACTTCTTACAGTATTCATTATGTGTGCCATTCTAATAATCTCTTTACCTATATTAAATTATGTAAACAACACAGCAGACACGTGAGGTGCATACTTCATTTTTCAGAAGAGAAAACAGAGGTGCAAAGATGCTAAGGAACTTGTTCAAGGTCTCATACCTAGTAAACACTGAAGTCATGATTGGGATCCAAGCAGGGTAGTTCCAGATTCTGTATGCTTAGCCATTGTGCTTTGTTACCACTACAAAACAGCTGGGAAGCAGGAGTAACTTGGGGAGCAATCACTGAGAAGTGCTAGTGAAATGGCTTAGTTGGAAATACTGTCAAATAAAGGAAACTGGAAAACGATTCCCAGGCTACCAAGAATGGAAATTAAATATCAAGGTATAGGCTAAACATCTTGGAACCATAATGCCAGTACCACCTGGAAGTGCTTTCTTGTTCTGCCCTTTTAGCAAAAACTGGATGGAACATAACTTAGAAGCAAAACTCAACTTAGAGCCACAATACTCGACCCATTCGCACAATGCAGCTGGGCCAATATTTTGAGGAATGTCTCAAGTAATCTGTTGCAGTACTATCAGAGCAGGAAAATTTGGAAATAATGTCCACAATCTTAGTAGTCGAAGATACTCAGTTATGCCTATTAATAGTTTTTCTCTCTCACTTGGATTTTGGTCTTCTTCTTTGTGTTAAGGACAAAAAGAATGGCATTTTGGCTAACATGGTGGCAATGAGCATTGCCAGCACCCATGGGGATATGTTGTGTGAACATCATCAGTTGAATGTGTTATGCTGGACACAAAGCTGAAAACTACTGGAACAGCAGATTGGAGTCAAGTGGCCAAGAATCATGCTGCTGCTATTTAGTAGCTGAATGATCTTAATGGAATCCCCCCAAATTATTGTGGTCTGTCCTTCCTAGAAGGCAAAACAAAGGAACAATATATGGCCACCCTGATTTCCAAGATCTGTCTTCTGTCATAAAATCAGAATGATAACTATGGTATCTACTATACATCTACATAGTAGATACAGATATATCTACATCTGGTAGATAATCAGATAATCTCCCTACTCAGAGAGCTCAGACAGATTTCATTTCAAGTGACATAGGCATTTCTAATCTCAAGTGACAGAATGAGGTTGGAGCATTAAATATATTAAGAACGAGTTTCTTTTCTTCCTACTGATTGCTGTATTGATTAAGCATCTAATATGTGCCAAGTTTTCTATCATCTATGTTACATGCTTGGTAATCCTTACTACAGACAGCATGGTAGATAATATAATCTCAAATTAAAAATGAGAAAAAAAGCTCAAGGAGAGTTGAGTACTTGCTCAACCTCACACAGCTAGATAATAGCAATAAGAGAATTTCATCCCATTGTTAGTAAACTAAAGTTAAACTCACATCTGTCTTACTCCATGCTGTAGACTAACTTGTGTCACCTTTCCCTCTGTGGAGGCTGTAGCCACGCCATCTTTGATGCTTATCTGCCATGTTAGCTTCTGATTAACCTCAGTTCTGGGAAGACCTTTGAGATTTCCAGTTTATCTACTGTTCCTTATGTAAGAGCATGTACTTATGTAGATCTTGTCCTTATGGCAAATTCTTATGCATTCCCCTGAAGCACATGTGCCCTTCCCCTATGGTATATAATCCCTGGATCTGGGGGGATAATGGTGCTTGGATCCATTCTTGTGAGACTGTCTTTTCTTGTCCCTACCTGAGACACACTCTGTTCCTAAGTCCCTGTTAAATGTTTCGTTTTAAGAAACTGGATTCGTGAGCCCTTTCTTTGGCCTCTCAACTTCCTTGGACTTTGGAATAGATTTGCATAGGCCTGCCTACCTCAAAATACTTCCTAATTCATATGATGAAGCCCAAACCCCAAAAGTGACTGTATTTAGAGATAAGAAGTAATCAAGGTTAAATAAGGTCATCAGAGTATGAAAAGGATTCGTGTCCTTATAAAATAAGATACCAGAGAGTGAGCTCTCCCCCTGCTGTGTAAGCATACAACCAGAAGATGGACATGTGGAAACCAGGAAGGGAGCCCTCACCAGAACCCACTGTACTGGCATCATGATCTCAGACTTCCAGCCTCCAGAACTGTAAAAAAATAAATTTCTGTTGTTTAAGCCAACAAGTCTGTGGTATTTTGTTATGGTAGCCCAGGCAGACTAATTCACTCCAAAGGTTTCCTTTGCCTTTTTTTTCCCCTCACTAAGCCATGCCTTGTCGTTGTGTCAAAAAATGTCTGAAACATAAATGGAGGAATCATGAAAGAGTTATCGAGCTAACATTTTATATTAGAGGTGTTGCTGGTGCTCCCTGGAGTTGTGCTGTGCACAGCCTGTGCGAAGGAACCTGGAAGTCCTTACTCCTGTCTGCATAATTGACATGAATCAATAAAGCAAATCTGCCACTGGGTGCCACATGCTTCCATTGTCACCCCCCAACAGTACTATAACTAATGGTGTTACTATTCTTCCTGCTCCTCTTTCCCTTCTGTGTCCACTACGAGCACCCCAACTTTGAGTACGATTTTTGAAAAAATACTTTCACAATCTATTGCTAATTACAATTCTCCACACTATAATCACAACATAATATTATATCCACTTTACAGATGAGAGAGATGGAGTTCGGGGAGCTGCTGAGAGGTATTGAGCTTATCAGTAGCAAAGGCAAAGTGCAAAGTTAGGTTCCTGAGCACTGTTCAGTGCTCTCCACCCTGTGACCTCTATGCTTGCCTGAATATCCATCTTTCTCTTCTAAGCATTTTCACATTTACCATTTTTAAATATATTTTTCAGAAGTCCAGTAAATTGTAGAATGGCAGAAATTATTTCCAGAGAGTGAAACAGCCTCTTAAATCATGCCCAGTAAAACTAAATTCTACCCTTAGGGGTTCCACGGATTAGCTGCAATGACTGTTGTCCAGATAGCCCTTGGTGTTGGACAACTTCAGGAAAATTCGTTAGATTGATTAGCCCAATTAACTCGGAAACTGACATACAAAAACAGGCAGGAAACCCCTGCTGGGTCCAAGAAAGAAAGAAAAGACCTGCCCTGGTCTTGACTGCATAAATATGAGAGAGCCCATGGAAATTTCCACATGGAGTGCAAACACGAAGGCAGTCTGGGAGAGGACCAAGCTCAGGACTGGCTCAAGAAAGAAACAAAGAAGAGAATTAAGAACCGCTAAGAAGGCAAAAAGCCTGAGGAGAGAGAGCTCAAAGAATAGACACTCTTTGGCAAGCCCAAAGGCCAAAGAGCGGAGAGGGAAATTTGCAGAGCATTCAAGAATACTAAGAGGGAAAAGATCTGTGAGCTGAGAAACATGGCCTTCTTTGTTCAAAGCTGGTAATGAGATTAATCTGTATTTTTTGTGAATCAGTAGCAAAGGCAAAGTGCAAAGTTAGGTTCCTAACTTCGCTACTGAAGCAAATTGGATCAAATAAGAAAAATAAGAAGGGAAATTCCCCTTGTTAAAAAAAATTCAGATATTAATTTTTTAGATATATTATCTTGGAGTGTTACTCTCATCACTCACTAGTTGGGGTAAAGTTTTTATGTAAGTTTAAAAATGTAGTCTTCATCTCCCTCCTTTTCCTCTTGCATTTCTTTTATTTTTTAAATTTAATATGTAACTGCTAAAGCTATAGATTTCTACTATGACTGGAATCCCAGCTGTACTGTGACTTTCATATTTGCTACTAATACTTGTACATAACCAAGACTGATCTGACCATTTCATTAGTGATAGAGGATGAATAGAATCCAGTTATTCCTTTAGCCATCATAATCCCCCATCTCAATAGAGAGTGCTTATTTCTTTGTCCTATGGGACTATTTCTTCCAGATGGAAGACAATGTTTTCATGAGACCAGATGAATCATTTGATAAAAACAAGCTAGTTCTCTTCTAAAATGAGATTAAGAAGTGGAAGATGGGAGACAGGGGAGGAAGAATAGCCCAGAAAGAACACAGAACTGCAAGAAAAAGATCCAGGGGATTCCCAGAAACTGGAAAAACAAGAATAAAAGCTTCTGTGAATTTCCCCAGTTATGAAACAAAAAGTAAAAGTGAAAGCTATGGCATCATCAATATGCCTGCCAATATTCTGCACACAAAGTAACAGAGTTTGCTACCGGGTCCTCAGAGTCACGGAAGAGAGCAACTTCTTTAGAGGAGTGGGGAGTTTAGGGATGGACCACAAAATGCCAAGTCAATCTTTTTGAAAACACTGATTACAGGCAGAGAGCAGCAATCACAGAGCATCTGAGGAAATCCAGGATCATTTTCAGTTCTGAGGAAGGAAGTCATTAGGCAGCTAATTAATTTTCCTTTAAGCTCATTAATAATGGTATCTGGTTGCACATAATCTGTAAATTAGTGAAGACTAAAATTTAAGAGTGATGTGGTTGGAAAGGGTGAAAGAGCATGAGGCTTAGAAAATCTATTTTATTAGGCTACATGGAATTAACAATTTTTTTATTATCTATGTACATATGCAGAACTTTGATTTAGTAAGAAATAGTAGTAAATACAGCTAGAAAATAGCACAGCCAAGAAGCAAAAATATTATTTTTCAGATATTAGCAAAGTATTGTTACAGACAAAGACTAATAAAATAGACATAGATTTTTATAGTCAAAAGGCTCTGGATTGAGTCCTGATTCTATCATGTACTAGTTTTGCATATATTTAGGTAAATTTCTGTGTCTCCTTTATTTCTTTATCATGAAAGCATTATTTGTTATCTTGCCAACCTGGTATAGAAATTAAATAATATATATGTATTTACAATGCATAGTATATATATATATATATACACACATATATATATGTATATATGTGTATATATATGTATACATGTATATATATGTATATATATACATATATATGTATATATGTATATATATGTGTGTGTATATATATATACTATGCATTGTAAATACATATGTATGTATACATATATGTAAATACATATATGTATATATATGTGTATATATATATATGTGTGTATATATATATAAAACAATAATGTTAATAGTCATTATTCATTTTATTGTTCACTCAATAAATTTATTCAGTGTCACACAATAAATGACAGATAATATTACTGTTTTTAGACCTCAGCACATATTGGGCACCTAAATAATATTAGTGACTTTTCTCACCCTTTCCTATCTTTTAGTAAGGACTACTTACAAATGATATAGCTAGCTAACTAAATAAATACAAAGTTTGAAAAGTAAATTTAAAAATGGCAGTTCCAAATTATTGAAGCTTAATTGAAAAAAACTACAGCCTTGCTTAAACATTTTCTTGATTAAAAATAAACTTTGGAAAGAGGGCATTATAATATCCCTGCAAAGCAATCAGATGCATTTTAAAAATGAAGTCATAGAAAAAGTCAAAATCTCAAATAAAAGTCTATTATATGGTTGCTAAGTGTCAATATATGTTGAGAAGATTTACAATGTGACAGGTATATTTCAGTGGGATGAAATTCAAGATAAATCTGAATACTTAAAATTTCCTTAACATCCTGTGCAGTTTTATGTAACTGATTTTATCTAAAATATTTTGCATTCAGATCTCCTTCAGCATTATGACCTATAATTCTCATTAATCTTACAGAAATATCTGCCTATTAAAATTGGCAAGTTTTCTCCTATAACACATTTCCACAACATTTCAATTTTAAAGGTGAGTTCAATTCCAATAAAATAAAAGAAATAGCTTGAATGGGGCAAGGAGAGGCCTGAGAAGGGTTATGGTCACAAAAGTTGCTCAATGTCATGGGGAAACGCAAGTCCAAGAGCTACTTAGAGAATCACAGAACATTTAAAATTCTAGACTCCGTGAATCTGAAATAAGATGTTTCTGTAAAATATTCAAACCAGCCTGGACATCAACAAAGATCTTCAGAGGAACTAAGAGACCCATAAGTTTCTAAATTGTGAATCTTGAAATGAAGAGGAATCTATCTATCTATCTATCTATCTATCTATCTATCATCTATCTATCTATCTATCTATCTATTTATCTTTCTATCTACCTACCTACTTACCTACCTAGCTATCAATCGCCATAAAGAATGACTAATGTTAAAGAATGATAATCTATCTACTATCTCCCTCTCTCTCTCTCTCTCTCTCTCTCTCTCTCTCTCTTTCCCTCCCCATAAAGAATGACTGAAGAATGATAAAGACTCAATCTGTCTATCTGTCCGTCCGTCCGTCCATCCATCCATCCAAACCTAGGGTAGAGTTCCTGATTCCCCACTCTGGCAATATCCTACCATTTCTCCACACACTCTGTTGCATCCACTCTGGCCTCCATGACTCTTCCAAGCCAGGTGGCATCCTATTCTGGATCTGTGCACTTCCCAATCCCTCTGCCAGAAACAATTTTCATCTAAATATCTGCAAGGCTAGCTCTTTCACCTCTTTTTGATATTTGCCCATATGTCTCTTCAAGATGCATTTCTGGCCGCTGTATTTATAATTGCAATCGTTTTTCTATGCCTTGCCCATCCCTCACATACACTCTGTGCTTTTGTAACTATCTAGACCTGTAATCTCAGATGCAGTAGCCACTAGCCCCATGTGGCTATTCAAATTGAAATTTAAATTAGTTGAATAAAACAAAACTTAAAATTGAGCCCTTCAGTCTTGGTATATTTCAAGTATTCAATAGCCACCTGTAACCAGTGGCTACCTATTGAACAGCACAGCTATAGGATATTTCTATCACTGAGGAAATTTCTATGGGACAGTGCTGTTCTTGACATGTGTATACTTTGTATATTTCTTTGTTTTCTTTAATATATCTTTCTACCAACTCACCTATGTCTACCCTACAGTTCTAAGCACAGAAGTGGCCAGGGTTTTTGTTTATTTTGTTTGCTGCTTTATCCCGAGTACTTAGAACAACCCTTGGCACATATGAGATACTCAATAAATACCTGTTAAATATAACCATTCATTATTTCCCTTTAAAAAGTCAGAGATCTTGCCAGTTGCCCTGACATGGATAAATCTGGAGGATATTATGCTAAGTGAAACAAGCCAGACACAGAAAATATTGCACAATCTCACATGTAGGATATTAAAATCCAAATATACAGACACAGAGAACAAAACAGTGGTTATCTGGGGCAGGGCATGAAGGGGAAGAAATTGGGGGTATGTAGATCAGAGGACACAAAGTAGCTAATATGTAGGATGAATACTAAGTCTAGAGATGTAAAGCACAACATGAGAACTAAAGGTAATAAAATTGCACTGTTTATCAGAGTGATGCTAAATGAGTGGATTTTAGCTACTCTTGCCACAAAAACAAAAAAAAAAAGGGTAACTGTGAGATAATAGATATGTTAATTTTCTTCTTTAAAGAAATATTTTTACTACCTGTATGCATCCAGGAACATCATGTATAACATGTCTTAAATATACACAGTAAAGTTCATTTTTAACAAATGTCAGAAATAGGAAAATAGTTGCATCACTCCTCCTTAGAGGGAATTTCAACATGCCAAATTATGCTCAGTTGTATTTCATCAGGGATATTTATTTGTTGCTTATAATTGTCCAAATACCAATGAATGGTAAATCTTTTGAGACTATGATTTCCTGTAATCATTTATCTCCTGTGCCAGAGCAATAATCACTAAAATATGTCAAGATTTATGGCAGAAGAGTCTGTCAACACCTATACCTCCCCAAAATTGTTAACTGTCATAAAAGTTTCAGAGTTGAGCATTTGATTAGGCTTTTCATATATATGCTATAATAAATACAGATAGATTACTAGTGGATAATGGCCATCAGTCAATCTACTTGGTTTTATAAGCATAGATATGCATTTGCCTTGTAAAAATCATTTTTATTCCTAACTATATTCATTAGAATGAAGGCCTAAATATGAGTGATCACTGCCTTCTCTGAGTGACCTTGCAGAGTGCTTCTGAAATTGGAATTCACCATTGTCAATACCATACAGGATCATGTAATATACATTAAAGATCCATACTGTTGGCCAAAGCAACAGTTTTCTAACTGAACCTAACCTTAAAATGCTCTAGAGTCAGAGCGAATAAATTCTATTTTTTAGCTTTTGAAGACCTGAGTGGATTTTAGCTACTCTTGCCACAAAAACAAAAAAAAGGGTAACTATGTGAGATAATAGATATGTTATTATTTTTAAAATAATATTTGTTTCTTACTGTAACAGAATGAAACAATACAATATTTAAAAGTACACAAAATATTAAAAACTATTTAAAAATGGAAACACATAATTTTACAGTCTGTATACAATATCTGTTAATATTTTGGTGTACTTTTTAGTTTTTCTCAGTCTATTTCCAAATCTTTTTTTTTTTTTTTTTTTGAGACACAGTCTCACTCTGTAGCCCAGGCTGGAGTGCAGTGGTGTGATCTCGGCTTACTGCAACCTCCACCTCCCGGGTTCAAGCGATCTCCTGCCTTAGCTTCCCAAGTAGCTAGGATTACTGTCATCTGCCACCACATCCAGCTAATTTCTGTATGTTTAGTAGAGATGGGGTTTCACTATGTTGGCCAGGCTGGTCTTGAACTCCTGACCTCAGGTGATCTCCCTGTCTTGGCCTCCCAAAGTGCGGTTCAAACCAATTTATAAAATAGGCAATTATTATCCTATATAGCTCTAATTTACTTTCAGTTTTCTCCCCTTAATACTACAATAGTCCTTGGCATTCTCATGTTCAACCATTTTTACTTTATTCTAAATGTCTTTGACTTGTAATGATTTGTATTTTTCTAAGTGACAAATTAGAATCATGCAGGGAATGTGAATAGTTTAAACTGATGAATCAGTCTATCAGATTGCCCATAATTTGGAACTCAATGTGTTTTGTTGTTGCTATGTTTGCACTAACTCACATCAATGGCAAAGATGCCACTGGGAGGCAGGAGAGTGCCAGTCAGATTTGGGTCCAGATACCATTTCCATTTCTTCATTCAGTCCACAGATACTTATTTAGCCAGGCATAAAACTGGATTCTATATATACAAACAGCTTATTTTTTTCCTACAGCTTTCCCATTTCCAGGTATTATGTGAAGTACTGTACCTACTTACCATGTTTGATCCTCACAACTAACTCCACTGTAAAGTTACAAAACAGCTACCCAGTAAGGGCAAGTAATTTGCAAGTGATGCGGCCACCGTGACTGACACCCAGGAGTTCTAATGTCAATACTCTTCCTCTTAGTCACCTTATGTCATTGCTTTGCCTAAAACATTTGCTGCTGAGAAAATCATTTAACTGTTTTGAGCCTCCATGTGTTTGTATTAAATAAAATAGAGGATAACTCAAGACGCCCTGGTACATTAGAAATATCCAGTAAGAATTAACTACTATTACTAAGCTATTATTAAAAATTCGTGGACTTCTGAAGGAAGCAGAAAGAATTCCCTGTGGATATTAAGAGTTTACTGTCTAGCATAATTATGTTCCCAGGGCATTAAAACTTCTTTATAAACTCAATTTTAATTACTGCAGCATAGTCCACGTATTGATGTGCTATAACACATTTATCTATTTTCTCTACCTCTGGGCATTTTAGATTGCTTCTGAATTCAGTTTTTACTTGAAGAAAGCAGTGGATTTCAAAGAAATATTTCCGTACATTCAATAAATACTTATCCATCACCTTCTATGTTAAAACTGTTGTGATGGAAATTTTAGGTGACACAATGAGTGCTCAAAGAGGATGAGGATGATTCTACAGGGAAAATTCCAGGCAAGCACCATGCAGGCTTAGAGTGGGAAGGGGTCTCATTTAGTGGGGAAGATCAAGACATGTTTTTAGGAGGTAATAATAGAGTTTCATTCATCAGACAATGTGAATAGAGCAGAAAGAACACAAGAAATAGGAAAGACAGTAGAGGCAGAGGGAACACTTTAGCAAAAGCAGGAAAGTGGCCAAGCATGAAGCTCAGGGACAGTGAGTAGTCTCATTGGAACAAAGGCATATGTAAGTAAAAATTCAGAAATATAGAAAAGAAAATATAAGAAATATACTAAAAATCAAAAAGGTTAGAAATATAGGCTGTGTCCATATTACAAAAGACTTTGAATGGCAGGGTAATGGGTCCATCTTTCATTACGTCTGCAATGGGGATAAATCATGATATATTTCACTGAGTCCAGTGGAAACTAGTTAACATGTCCAAAATAGCATCACTTCTTATTATGTAATCAGCAAAGCCACTGAGGCCTGAAGTAGTTGGGATGCCAGAGATTAAATACATAGGGAAGCACTGAAAAATCAGTAGGAGAAAGGAAACCAGAACTTAAGTGAACATGGAACAAGAGATCATGAGGGCTAGTGTGATTTAGAGATCTACAGCAAATAAGAAAAAGAAACATGTCAGGGCAGTTGAATGACCCTTTTCTATGTCATAATCCTCACTTCCATTGCTAAATAATGAGCATCCAGGGGGACTGAACAGGGTGAAGAGACATTGCAGAACCTGAAACTCCCGTTTAACAGAAGTCTGAATAACTACTTTTGCAATTTATTTTTAGGCCTCCTTAAGAAGAGATCAACCAAGGCTGGGCTCAGAGTGTCTATCCAGAGTGAAATGTTTGAAAATTGCCTTTCTCATTTGTGTTACTGGACAATCATTAGTGCACACACTATTTTAAAATGTCACCCAAGAGAACAGACAAGATACCAATAAGAGGTGTTTCTTCTGCAGAATAAAATGTGCCAACCACAATTTTATTTGCAATGTCTTTGGGGAAATTAATTCTTTGCCTCCTTTCCAAGACCTTCCATTCATGTATACTTTTGCAAAACTAATTATTTTTAAATGACTTGCCTGTGTCCCTTCTAACTGTAAAGAATCTTCAGTTTCTACAATTTATCCTTCAATAATTTAGTTTCTACATGCAAATTAATTTTTAAAAAGGTTTTTTTAAAGTGTTTTTCTAATTTAAGATTATTATTTAAATGCACTGAGATATTTAGTTTGTAAAGCTTAAAAGTACCTTTGAATGGTATATGTGTTTGTACATGCATTTTGCACAGAGAGATCATTTTGGAGATTAGAGATATGTTTTATCCAATTTAGCTTTCATTCCTCAAGTGACTGAGCTTCGAATATTTCCCATGGGATGAGTTTCAAAATCCAATAGCTTTTTATTCTATAGAGGCTGTCAAATACTCAATAGCCTCCACATTCATTAAAATCCTTATTATGTAATGTTTATCTGGGTTATATATAATTCCAATTCTACTTAGCATTTATATCTTTTATTATGTGTGTTTAAAACCCCTTCCCACAACATGGGCTTATTTGATAACCTTTAATCTATCTCTATATGCCCCAAATCCAATTCTTTCGTTATTTGCCTGACTTTTTCAGCTTTTTCCAATTTACAACTTTGGAGACTTGTGGTGCCCACAATAAATACAATATGACAAATACAATTTAATACAACGAAAATGCAACATAGCCCAAAGATCATGATCTTTAGACTCAAGGTAAACCATATTCTTAGTCTCAGTTCTTTTACTCACTATCTATATGTATATAAGAACATAGCCTTCTGTTTCTTCAAAGCCTTTATTTATTGATTCATCTCTAAAGTTGAAATGATAATTTTGACCTTAGAGATTTGTTGTTGAGGTTAAATGAGATAACGTATATAAAATGCTTAGCCTACATGGAGAACATCTAAGAACAATGTGACAAAAACAGGCACTAAATAAATTAATGTTATTCTTAATGGGAGTCATCAGTGACATAATAAGACTTATGTTATCCATTTGTTTACTTTTACTGATTTGACTCTCACAGCCTCATAAAGTTGAAATATTCTCAAAAGTCATTTTGTTTATCTCCCATCCTCTGCTGTCAGACAGAAATCTACCCAGACAATGTTAAACAAATAGAAGTCAATATCTTCTTCTTAAAATAAGTTACTACAATAACCCATAATAATATCCTATATAGACCACTGTTATTGACTAAGACTAAAGCAACTGTAATATATGAAAAGACCAATAAAAACTTTTGTGGAAATGAATCCCTATAAGCTACCTGCATAAAAACATGAATTATCCAGACACTTGAAACCACCTAAAACAATAGCCTAAATTGAATATTCCTAGAGAAACAGACATGAGCTATTTGAAGAGCTAAAACTTTTGTCATGAATTGCCCTGGGATCCATTAAAAAAATTGAAAAATGAAAGACAGGGATGATGTGGCCTCTGGAGACTTTAACTAATTAAGCAGACTCGGAAACCAAGAAACATTTTTAAAAACTAACACATCTAACAAGGTGAGCTTGGGAAAATGGAATTTTCCTATAAAAATAAAGTTTCCAACATCTTGATCTGGGTTATATATACTTCCAATTCCACTTAGCATTTATATCTTTTATCATATGTGTTAAACATCTTAAGTTATATTGTCCTCCTTTGGTCTCACCTTCTCACCTTTTCAAAGAGGCTTTTGCCATCCATATGTGAGGTAATGTATGGTAATATCTGGAAGCGTGACTATCATATCTGAGTGAAACTACCTAACTAGTAGAAGACATAGATGTTCTAATTGGTTGTATAGACACTTCCTTCTCCATCTCTGGAGGATTGCTTTCTACATAACAACCCCCCAATATATTTCCTAATTCTTACTGACATCTTTCTTTAGATTCCAAACACTACATTTCTAACTGATAGACTACATAGATATGTGATAAACATTATCCAATGCAACTTTACCTGAATTATCTTATATAGTTCTCCCTAAAACCGCATAATCTAGAAATTATTATTCCAATTTTATAAAAAAGTACATTGAGGCTCAGAGGTTCAGGGATTTGTGAGAAATCATGCAGTTATTTATAAGAATACCAACGTGGGTGTTCATTCTCAGGTCACCTGGTTCAAAGTCTTAAGCTCATTCCATTATGACTCAGACTAATCTCCTAGCCCATCAGCAACAGTGATAAGCTAGATCAATATTAGGCCAATACGTTAACTATTGGGTCTTTCCTCTGGTTGCTATACAGAAGGGCTCTATGTACTTCTTATGACCAATTTTCAACAATGCCTCAATACCACCAAAATATCACATTAAACTCCACTCGATCCCACAATGCAGTTGTTGCCTTGGCCAATGACATGGATTATTGCTAATAATATTTTGCTAGCACAGATTTGGCTTTAAGCCCATATCTTCTCATGTACACAATAAGATGAAAAAGCATCTGTGATCTTTCGTACAACAGTAATAACTTTGCTTATGCTTGCAAGTGGTCTGAGGCCAGTTCTTAGATTCCATAGATTAAATATAGAACATCAATAGTGAGGCCATTTTACATGTTGCACAGAGCACTGAGTCTAAGAAATCTGAATTCTCTTTTAGCATCTGGTCCTAATAAGCTCTATGATCCTAAGAAAATCCATTTCTGGGCCTCAATTTTTAAAGATGTAACCTGAGGGGACAGCTTAAATTATCTTCCAGGATTAAAATGTAGTTTATATCACATATATACATATGTACATACACAAGCACATTTTGCATTTCAATAGTTATTTAAATGCCTGTTAGCTCAGCAGGTCTTCACTTAAGACTAGGGAATTGGCAGTTCTATGATTTTACGAAGAGTCTTTTATCTCAGGATGCTGGAAGATCTGACATCACTCATTAATTAAATCTCACATCCTCCCCTCCTGAAAGGTGAGACCTCAAAGGCTGTTTTTCTCTATCATCACCCATATGGTGCCAGATATGATATTAACTTTGAAACACAGCACACTGAGAAACTAGCCACTCACACAAAGAGAGTTCTCCCTGAAAGACTGTAGGCAGAGAACATCCTGAGAATGAACTGCATGGGGAAGCTAGAATGGAGAGGTATCTAATTGTTACGATGGGAGTCTTTGACAAATGAAGTTGGTGTTAAAATTGATTAAATCAAATACATCTTCCCCTTCTCCTCCCAATGGAATATCATCATCAGGTAAAACATCCTATATTTATCTCTCTCAATCTGCCTAAGTAGGTGATGCTCCTTTGAAGATAATGGTTATGATGATGACAGTTTTTAGCCTACCTGTATCTCTATTCTCTCTTCTTTTAAACACAGCGTGTTTGTGAAGTTAGAATTAGGTCAGTCAGTTTACTACTGACACCCATTCCCACCAAATATTTATGTATGTAATTGGAGCTAAAAAGTCATGGAGCTAAAGCATAGGTTGCTTTGTTTCTGAGCAGGGAGGGGGAAGAGGGAAACAAAGAAAGAGAAAGAGAGGTGTAAAGTCCTAGTCTGTGGAGGGTATGCAACATCACATTTGAATGCATGATGACTCCCCTGCATTCAATTGTTCCTTGTTGAGAGGAGAGGGTTATGGTTACATAAACTTAGAAACAATGGGTGCTAAAAAGAGAAGGAAAGATAACAAAAGTACTAGGGGAAAAAAAGTGCCATAGAAAATCTCAGATTTCTAAACATTTTTTTTGAAAATTAAGGAACCTTATTTTCTTATTAACATGGATTGTTAATTTTTAATATCATTTAAAAGATATACTATGAAGAGGAAAATATCTACCACTCAGAGTGGAGTTGATACCTGCTAGGTGAAAGAATGATGAGTCATATGTTAACCCACATGAACCAGAGAGCAATCCGCATGACAGTTTATGATTGCTGGTTTGCAGAAGAGAAAACTGAAACTGACAGACATGATAGCTAGTAACAATCAAAGGAAAGATTCAAATCCAGGTCCTTCAGACCCTGGGGTCTCCAAACTCCAGCCAGAAGCCTTTTCTCTTTCTGTTACCTCCTATCTATCTCATAGCTCATTCATTTCTCATCTCCTTCAATCATCTAGTCTAAATAGAGTTCTGTTAGCTAGCAGAGAGTTATAATTATATAACCCTCAACTAAGCAATGTCAGAAAGCCTGTGATATTTACTGAATAATCTCCACATGAGAAGCACTGCATTCTTCCAGTGAGGCAAAATCCATTGAATTTTTATCCTCATATTTGCCCATGTGTCTGTAGCTTCCAGATTAATGGGCAAAGCAGAATGGACTATAGTTTGAACTTTATTCCAAGAAATCTACAAGATGCACTGTGATGTGCAGCCTTTTTATGAGAATCTTACTTCGATGCAAAAAAAAAAAAAAAAAAAAAAAGTCCCTCTTGGGGAAGGGAGAAAACAGGTAATAAACTTTCCATCTATTTCCATGCTGAAAGCTATTATACTATACAAATAATCCTACATTCATCTAGTTTACAGAAAGCAGAATAAATGCAGCATGAGGACTAGCAGTCATATTTTCCTAAAGTGCTCCACCATGAATTATAAGCATCCACTAACAACGATTCCTTGCTTGTGGAAGGATGCTCACAAATCATCTTTTCAAATATAGGACTCTTGTCCGCACTCAAGAGGTTTATGATGTTTGTGAATCACAGCTTTTTGTTTGGTCCAGTTTTTCCTTCTCTCATTTTGTAAATATGATAACATGTTGATAAAGTATTAAGTAAGTTCCACTGACAGTGTTTTCCTTTGGCATCCTGGGAAATGATCTGTTTAGGATGGCTGCACAAAATCTATTTACTCAGCAAACCTAATTTTAGCTAAGGACCAATGAATATGTATATTGCAATGACACCACTGTTTGCAAACAATGTCAGGCTATCATTGCCAGATCAGGATGCACAGACGAAACAAGATGTGAAATATTAAGGCACATCAGAAGTTTTAATCCTTTTACAAAAGGAGGGAAAACATAGTCACTTGGAAGCTCAGAAAGTAATAATCCATTTACTTGAGAACTATTCAAAGCAAATTTAATCTTCTCTTATTCTACCTATTCAAGAAATAATTGTCTTCTTTATCTATTCCTCCCCTCTACACAGCCTTTTCCTCTGTAACTATTACACTATATCATTTAAAATCCCACATTTTAAAGTCACTTAAACTTTTCACTTTTACCTATAATTATTTATTTATTATTATTATTTTTGAGACGGAGGCTCATTCCGTTGCCCAGGCTGGAGTACAGTGGCATGATCTCAGCTCACTGCAACCTCTGCCTCCCGGGTTCAAGCAATTCTCCTGCCTCAGCCTCCTGAGTAGCTGGGGTTACAGGTGCATACCACTATGCCTCGCTAATTTTTGTATTTTTAGTAGACATGGGGTTTCATCATGTTGACCAGGCTGATCTCAAACTCCTGACCTCAAATGATCCACCCACCTCAGCCTCCCAAAGGGCTGGGATTACAGGAGTGAGCCACCACACCTGGCCCTAATGGTTAATATTAATAGCACTCCACATATTTGTCAGGATATCAAACTATTTCACAAAACACATAAAAATGATAAGAGGATAAAACAAAACTGTCATTTCTTGTTCCAATGTATTTTCCTTAGGAACTTAGAAACATTTTCCTAGATTTTGGGACCTAGATGCTCACTGATTTTGTTTTTAAAGATATCCTACAAGGGGGACTGGCTGAACTACATACTTAGACCTATGCTCCAGATAGTTTTGCACTTTACACTTATAAGTTAATAAATGACTCTTTAAAGACTGTGAACCAGAAGAAAATTTTGAGAACACTCAGAGACTCAAAATCTGATCAGAGCTAATTTGTGATATCGTTTATTATTGTGATGTCTGTGATATCAATCATTTCTTGCCAATGATGAATCTCAATGAATAACATACTTCTCCATGAACATAAACTGCAGTACTAATTTCTCATCCATATCTGGGCAGTCAGAGATTTGAAAAGGACTCTGAGATTCATAGCTCAAACTCCCCTTGGAAGTACAAAATATCAGTGATGGAAGGGAAGGAAGGATGAAGAAATTCAGCAAATGTCTCAATGTGGAGATATGTATGAGATTGTTTTTGAAGTTCACAGATCAACAGAATTTAAATTTACTATTTTGTGTTAAAGAGAAACATTTTCTACTTTCAGAAAAAGAGACAGCAAAGTGATAGCTTTTGATATCCAAGTCACTGACTTAATTTTCTGAGCTTTCTCTTCAACTGCTGCTGCCTAGCAATTTGAATATTGCTTTCTTATTCTACTAATTTGGGGCATAAGTGGTGTGTACCATGCACATGTTTACCCAAGAGGGAGAAGAAGAAAACTGGGAGGGGATGAGAAAGATTTGATGACCAATTAGCAGTGGGGTGTAGGCAGGCACTGAACACTGATCAGAACTCCCAGACTTCAGTTGGGGTGATTTTGTGGGTGATGATACATTTAACAGGGATTAGAAATACAGGAGAAGAAACAATTTGTGTGAGCAGTAGGAACACAATGAGTTTATTTTAAGCAGAATGAATTTGAGATATCTATGGAACATCTACCTACAGATTGCCAAAAATCAGATGGAAATAGGAATCTGGGGTAAGAGAAAGTGATAGCAATTACTGATAATCACTCGCATGTCATCAGCAGCATGTAGGTGGTAAATGAAGACAAAAGGATGAATCAAATATAGATGCTTAGAAAGAAATAATCCCTATTTAGTTTCTATTCTTCTCAATTTAGTTTAACAATTGACAAATATGTCCATAATAATTAACCATATGCCATTTAAAGCAGCAGATGCCCCCTTACTTTAAAAGGCCACAGTGTTGCACATCGTTCACACCAATTTCATTGCAAATAGTCGCTTTCATGTTCATTTCTCATCAGATTATAAGATTTGCAAGGGCTGGCACAGAATAGAGATCCAATAAATATTTGTTTAAAAAACAAATAAGAAATGAATGAGTACATGTGGAGTCAGAACTTCATGGCTGGGTTAGGGGCATATTGTAGTCCCAGCAACTCTGGTAGCTGAGGTGAGAAGATCCCTTGAGCCTAAGAGTTCAAGACCAAACTTGGCAATAACAGAGTGACAGTTTGTCTCTTTAAAAAAAAACAAACAAACAAAAAACAAAAACAAACTTCATGAATAGCATTTATGTTCAGATTTACGGTAACTCCCCAGGGCAGAAATAATCAAAATAAAATGCAAACTCTAACACATATTACCAAAACTAGCTGTAAAATGATATGTCATTTTGAATATCACTGTGGAGCTATTTTTATAATAGTCAATAGCTAATGTAGTGTATAGATGTCCATATATGTATATTTGTCTCCACACATAAGTATATTATCAACATATACATTTATAATAAATTATATAGTCAATATGTGATAATGAAAACTATGTATTAATAGTATCTGCATATTTAAAATTTATTAAATGCTTATTATGTGCCAGGTGCTAAATCACTTTGTCTAAATTATCTCATTTAATTCTCCCAATACCCCTACAGGGTATTTTTATACCTATTTTAAAAGTGGTTTACATATACACAGACATTTTTAGAATTAGACATATAAACAGGTTTTATAGATGTTTAAAATGAACATTCAATTTTCTAAATATGATACTGAAGGCCCTAAATAGTCTGGCTGTGTGTGTACACACATATATATATATTTAATATTTACACAGTTTATATTTCACATAGCACCTGTTTGCATGCATAAATATAGCTAACATTCTCCTTACTTAAACACTGAAAGTTTTGTATCTTTTTTAATTTTAATTTTAAGTTCTGGGGTACATGGGCAAGATGTGCAGGTTTGTTACATAGGTAAAGAAAAGTTTTATATTTTTAATCAAGGCACTAGTGGATAAAAGTGGAAACAGAAGAGCCAACTTTCTTTCTTTTTTTTAAGACGGAGTCTCACTGTGTTGTCCAGGCTGGAGTGCAGTGGTGCAATCTAACCTCACTACAACATCCACCTCCTGGGTTCAAGCAATTCTCCTGCCTCAGCCTCCTGGTAGCTGGGATTACAGGCACCCACCACCACATCTGGCTATTTTTGTATTTTTAGTAGAGACAAGGTTTCACCATGGTCCTGAATTCCCGACCTCAGGTGATCCACCCACCTTGGCCTCCCAAAGTGCTGAGATTACAGGTGTGAGCCACCGCGCCTGGCCAAAGTCAACATTTTTATATCTCTCTTCATATAATGCAAAAATAAAAGATCACTTCTTCTCAGTTTTCACTATCTCTATAAGATAAGACAAATAAAGTTTCCTGTTATGCATCGAGGACTATGAAGTAAGCATTTCCTACTGCCAATATATTAAGAGACATCAACTTGGACCACAGTCTCTTGCTGGGGGCCATGAGGGTAAACATCATTTGGTATAAAAATTTGCTAATCAAATGCAATAGTAATGTTTAAAGTACTATACAAAAAAACATTTAATTTTTATTATTGCTGTACATTTGTTCTTCTCATTCTTTCAGAAGTTGCTTATTCATCAATTGCAATCCTTCAGAATGAGGCCAAGAACAAGTGAAAGATTATAAAGCCAAAACAGTGAAAATAAAATTTTCCAAGTTCATGAACTAAATATCAGCCCTCCTCCCATAAGAGAATTTTTAGGTCTCATTTCTCAGAGACTGTTTACTCCTGTTACAGACACGATTCTCACTGGTTTCATCATATCTTGCCTTGACTACTGGGAGCCACTTTCTGTTTTTACTGCCTCTGTTCTTTCCTACTTCCAAGCCATTCTTCACATGAAAATTTATCATACTATTCAGAAGCTTAAACTTTCCATTGGCTTGCCATTTTCTATTGGATAAAGTCTGGAAGATTTTACATGCTTTAGAAGTCCGTGGTTATTGAGCTCCTAGCTATCTTTCTAGCCTCCTCAAAAGTAGATTTTATTTTTTCTCAGTCTTTAGCCATACTAGACCTTGAAAAATCCCTTTATTTTAATGTCTCCCACTCTGGAATCAGGACCTTTACATATACTGTTGCATCTAGTAGTAATGTTCATTCTCTTTGCCTTGCTAATGCCCACTCAGTTTTTAGATTGCCACTTAACAGTTAATTCCTCGTGAAGGCCTATCTTGTGTCCTACATGAGTGGGGTTTATTAATAAGTGTAGCAACTGCTACAGCTCAGTCACAGCCTAGATCACCTTTAAATTTATAGTTATTTATGTCTTCAATGCTTACTTCTGCTAAATTGAAATCCTCAAGAAAAATCATTTTGTTTTGGTTGCTAATCTACCTAAAAGAGCACAGTATATAGCACATTCAATAAATACTGTTTATCAGTTGATCAAATATAGTTATATAGAAAAAGAAATGGCCAGGTGCAGTGGCTCACGCCTTTAATCCCAGCACTTTGGGAGGCTGAGGTGGTGGATCACTTGAGGTCAGGAGTTCAAAACCAGCCTGGCCAACACGGTGAAACCCCATCTCTACTAAAAATACAAAAATTAGCTAGGCGTGGTGGTACATGCCTGTAATCCCAGCTACTCGGAAAGCTGAGGCAGGAGAATTGCATGAACCCAGGAGGTGGAGGTTGCAGTGAGCTGAGCTCATGCCACCGCCCTCCAGCCTGGTTAACAAAGCGAGACTCAATCTAAAAAAAAAAAAAAAAAAAAGAAAGAAAAGGCAAGATAGAGATCCTAGACTGTGACAGTTGATATTTTGATACAAATGATACCAAAACAGTATTTAAAAAAAAAAAGATAACAATAAAAATCTCAGTAGAGTAAGGAAAATCCTCATACTTTAATAGTTCTAAGAGCTTCCTATATCATAATCCAGTACCAGAAACAATATTACAATGACAAGGACCCTGAGTGAACAATGAAATGCTTAAAAGCATTTAGTATTCATTTTTAAATAAGCAAGAGTTTTAAAAATAATTGTAGAGTAATTTTCATTACTTTAATTGTTAAAACAAAGGACTGGTACTTCAAGGGGTAATGTTCACTTACTTAGAAGATTAATTTGTATGTTATGCCTTATTTAACAATATGAGGTATATGAATAACAAGAGCTAACACTGTCTGCTTGTAAGTGGTAGACATTCCTCTAAGTACTTCACATTTATACTCTTATTTAAGCCTGAGGAAAACTCTAGAAGATACATATTACTTACTACCCTCATCTATTATATGAACAAATTGAGGCACAGAGAGTTCGAAGGTACTTTTTCAAGGTCATACAGTTAACAAGTACAGAAGACACGATTCAAAATAAAGCTGTCTGATCTGGAAGCAGCTCTTTTTAACACCTGCTAAGCAGCAGTATTTAAGGGTCCCCAAAGAACATACTTTGTTTAACCAAAGTTTTTTTCTCAGCTAGAATTAATGTTCATCTAACAATGCAAGGGACTATGCCATTCATTTTGCAGACATTCTCTTATTTAATCTTCAGAGCAGTCTTGTAAGTATTATTATTTTTAATTTATAAGTAGTTACATTAAGACTTAAGAGGTTAAGTTCCCAAAGTCAGGTAGTAGAATCAAAACCCTGAGCCCCAGATCTACTGACTCTAAGATCTGAGCTCTTAATTACAAGAGTTCACCTATCTAGTAAGAGAAGAATCTTTCACACAAGTTCTACCTCAGCGCTACTATTTGGAGTGGGTAAAACTTAGACCAGCCTCCTGTCTGCAGTCCCAGCATTGTGGGAAGCAAAGGCAGGAGGATCACTGGAGCCTAGGAATTCAAGAGCAGCCTGGGCAACATAGTGAGACCCCCTTCTCTACAAAAATTTTTCAAAATTGCCCAGATTTGTTGACACGTGTGTGGTCCCAGCTACTAAGGAGGCTGACATAGGAGGATCAGTTGAGCCCAGGAGGTCAAGGCTGCAGTGAGCCATCACTGCCACTGCACTCCAGCCTAGCCAACAGAAAGAAATCCTCTCAAAGCAAACAAACAAAAAACATCAGTTGAAGGGGCTACCCTGTGCATCGTAGGATGTTTAGCATATCTCTAGTTTCTATCTATAAGGTGCCAGTCTAAAATCAAAACTTTTTTTAGACTTTGCCCAATGTCCTATAGGCAGAGATGCAAGGTTTCTTCCCATCGAGAACCACTGTACTAAGTAGTGGATTTTTTTCTTTGGAGACTTTTGGATAAAAACTAAAAACAGTTCCACCACTTTATCTGTGTTTCTAATTACTCTGATTGCAGCATTTTTGTTAAAATAGACTATCTTTATGCAAGTTAAAAAACAGAGTTTAAGCAGCAATTTCCTTAGTTATATTTTGGTTTTGTGGATTATCCACACATTTAGAAACCATTTAAATCTTGTAGCAGGACAATTCTTGGCTAATTTTGAAAGATCAGACAGATATAATAGTCCCTGTCTCACTCAATTTGCAGATTAAACAAAAATATGCTTGTAAAACATTTAGCCCCATACCTGGATTATAATGAATGCCCAGTTAATGTTTATGATTATATTATTATCATAACTATCATTTGTGCAATTTTCACAGATTACTTTTCTAGTTTGTCTTCACATTTCCAGAAACTATCATACTTCCTCTCCAGATTTACTGAAAACATTTACTTAGAGGTCATAATACATGTCTAAATGCCAAAGGAAACTCATGATATGGATACAACCTTAACATCAATGGAAGATGAGAATCAAGGCACAGTGACAAATTGTTGAAAGAAAATATTTGACAGTAAAAGCTCAAATACCTAAGTCTATGGATAAGGCATATTCCAGTTATAAATAAGACACAAATGGTGAAAAGTGTTTTCACTATAAGAAAAGCTTTCAAAAAATGGTACAGGTTTTATTCTTCCCTTCATACAAATCAATATGATACTCACGAATTGTGTAGCTTTTTACCAATTATCTTTCAATACAAAAGTACTAACAGAAACATAGGTACCAAACCCAAGAAGAAAATATCTAGAATCTTTAGCAGGATACAATCTTCAAGCCAAATCCATAGATCTGTTCATTCTCTCAAACCCAAACATAATTGCATGGCCTTATTATTATTAGTTGTATTCTTATTTTTACTCAAGTTATGGAGCTCTCCAATTGCCTGTGCTTTGCTGCTTTATATGGCCAGTACCAAAACACTGTCTCATTATTTGCCCAGGCCGGTCTTAAATGCTGAGACATTATAAAGAACAAATGCCCAATAGAGAAAGAGCTATCAGGGTGCACGGCTTCATTCTGCCAGTCATGGCTCGCTGTAGGCATGGAAAATTCTCCAGTCTAAGGGGGAAAAAAAAAAAGCTACCACAAGGCCACTGCTCCAGGAAAAAAGCTCTAAGACCCAGATTTGGTTTTTAAACACATTCTGACCTCTAATATTTAGGAAAACAAAGAAAACAGCATGAACACACACACACACACAAAAAAAAGACAGGCATTTTTAAGTCTCAAGTCAATGATTTCAGATGAAAAAAGAACTCTCTATAGAGAACAGCAGCTGCTGGCTTAAGGAGCTGTAGTCCCTATCAAATTGTCATACAGCCCTAAATACTCCTCTGTAATTATTATTTTCCTCACATGACTGTATGGTTCTCATAGAAGCAAATAACTTTTAAAAATGTAATCTTTGTTCTTCCAAGAGCTTATGATCTAGCCGTAGAACGCACTGGTATCTGTTAATTTTTTATTTCATGGGCATAGAGGAACCTATACTTTCCAGCACCCTCCTCACCACCACCTTCACAGTTAGGTGGGGCCAGATGACTTATTTTGAACAAAGGATTATGAACAGAATATAGTGTGTCGCTTCTAGGGAAAGGCAGAAAAAAGGTCCTTGAGCTACTCCCCCATCCCCAGCTCTCTTTTCCCCTGTAATAGCAATATGGAAGCCACATGTTGAAATGGCAAAGCTACTAACATAGAAGCAGATTGGCCCCTTGACACAGGACTTGAGAGGGAGCTGCCCTGGAGAACAGGAAGGCCCGCAGTAGACTCTGCATGCATGGAAAAACAAATGTTTGTCGTGGTCATTCACCAAGGCTTCAGGGTTTATACGTTATCACAGCGGAGTTCAGACTGTCCTGACAAATATATCTCCTAACACTGTTTCTAGTATGAAGTGAGTGCTTAAAATGTAGCTCTTTAAAAACAAATGTGCAGAGCTGAGAACACTGTTTACTGGTAACACAAAAGTTGAGATATGGATTATGAAGAAAAAAAAAACACCGTCATCTTGATTTATATTAAAAAGCAATTTCTGCGTATTAAGCATGTGCAGACTATATATCAACCTACTAAATAGCTCAGGGAATACTCAGTACCACTCCATATTGCTGACTAAGGCACAGACAGGTCGTATTCACATAAAAAGCTTATTACCACCATAAAGCAGCCCGTGTATGTTAGGTCCAAAGTGAATGAAAAGAGCAATCTAGTTAGAAGGAAAAGGATCTGTAACTTTTACTCAGTCCTCATCTTTCTTCTGCCTTTTATCTAAATTGCTTATCTTGGCATAGTACAAGCTACTTTGTGAAGAAAGAGAGGATGGCACTTTCACCGCAGTTATCAGCCTGGTGGTAGAGAGTGTTAGAGGTTCAGAGTCTTGCCTCAGCTCTGCTGGGCAGTGCCTGCCTGACTTTAACCTCTGATTAGAATCATTCTTACTCTCTATTTGCCCACTGATAAAGTGGGTGCAATGACAACCCTAACATGAGGCCACAGTATGGATTAGGTAGCACTTTGTATATAAAGAATCTGGCAAAGTGTTTGGTATATGTTGGCACCCAATAAATGTTGGTTTAATTTCCTCATTCCCTTTCTCATATTCTGCCACCCTCCATTCTACCTTCCTCCATATTTCCTTTCAATATCTTGTTTTGTTTTTTCATTTGTTTTAAACTAAGAAATTGAAGATAAATGCTAGATAATCATGAAAACCCTGATCAGGAGGAAATATCTATGCCCAGGAAGTTTGATTATTGCCTGGAATTTGGATTTGACAGCCTGATTTGACAAAAATCAAAATAATCTCACAATATCCTACACCACCAAAGTTGGGGCATGAGGAGTGGAGAGAAGTGAAAGAAGGGTAAGCAACAGCACAAATGAGAAGGAATGTAAAGTGATCTGCAAACAGCCACAGCCGAAAAGAGTTTAGAAAAAACTCGGTCTCAAAGACTTAATACTGTGCACTTCCTGTATTTTAACTAATCCAGATATATTGACAACAAACTCGGCACAAATGGTACACTGCTTTGTTCAGTGGAACTCAAAAGGATCCAAAGTTTACACAGCAACACAAGTTTCACATTATTGGTGTTCTTAAGAGAATATCTTCCAAGGGTAGGCAATAAAAGAGATGGAGTGGCATTTTCTTTTTTTTTTTTTAATTTTTATTGTATTTTAGGTTTTGGGGTACATGTGAGGAACATGCAAGATTGTTGCATAGGTACACACGTGGCAGTGTGATTTGCTGCTTTCCTCCCCTTCACCTATATCTGGCTTTTCTTCCCATGCTATCTCTCCCCAACTCCCCACCTCCCACTGTCCTTCCCCTATTTCCCCCC